>JAQZBX010033104.1:0-25540 GCA_029593785.1 Cabassous unicinctus | reverse complement strand
TGAGCCAATGCTCGTAAACTCAGACACAAGCTTATGGTTAATAAGCACTCAATAAATATTAGCTATTATTGCTAGTAATTGAGACCAACCTTTGCAGATATTCTAATTTCATTATTGATCATCTCTGACTGGTAACTGATTGCATCATACTTTTAAGCACAGGTTTTAAAAACTTGGGTGCATGTGTGTATGAGTCTATCAAGTGTGTGATATGTTGCTGCTTTTCTTCCTAAAGTGATAAGAAAATTCCTGCATCACATTATGACCAACACCAATATGTATGCATATTAAAAGTAGTAAACTTTAACCAGGGCATGTGTCCTACAAATCACTCCCTTAGTGGTGTCTTTTCTGAAAACATAGAAAGGGAAAGGAGGAAGGAAGGAAATAGCCCTGCTACTTGACTGACTTGAACAAGGCTTGTGGACCTAGAGCCAGAGCCCTTTTAAATCTTTGAGCAAGGCCTCTGCTCCTAGGCACTTCTCTCAATGCAGCGGCTTCTGCTACTTAGGGCTCCTGCTTCCCACACCTGAGATAATCCTTCTAGGCTACGGTTCCTCGAACTTGGCACTGCGAACATGCTGGACCTGATAATTCTTTATTGTGGGGGTTTGTCCTGTGTGTTATAGGATATTTAGTGGCATCCCTAGCTACTACCCACTAGATGCCAGTAGCAACCCTTTCTTGGAGGGGTGAAAACCAAAAATGTCCGCAGACATTGCCAAATGTCCCCGGGTAGGCGAAACCTTCCCTGGTTGAGAACTGTTCTACAGCACCTGGATTGGACTTGAACACATTCCACCCTCCAGTTCATCTGCTTAAGGCTATGATTCATGTGATATTTCATTAGAACAAGCCATCATTGAATTCACTCAAATTGACGAGACCGCTGCATTTCTAAATTCCTCTCCAAATGGCCGTCCTTTAATTCAGGCATTCGTTTATTATTCTTTGTAAAAAAAATAATAACTGAGAGTCCACACAGGGCCACCCAGCTGAGTTCAGGCCCTCATCTTCTTGCCCATGCTTCCTGCAGCATTTCCTAACCAGTCTCTCTGCTTTTACCCAGCACCGCCAGCCATTCCTAGAATGTGGTCTCCATCCAGGGCTGTCCAGACAATTTCTCTAAATCCCAAATCTGACCTTACCTATCCTCTTTTTAAAATCCTCTCATAATCCCCTACTGCTTTCAGGATAGAGTCCAAACACTTAAGCTGAGCAAACAAACCTTCCGTGATCTGGTGCCTGACAACATGATGCTCCACTTTCATACCGAACACTGGTCCCCAAAGATACCTCATCTTCTACACGCTTAGGTGCTTTTTCATGGTCACCAGAAATTGTCTTTATGTAACCACTTGAATTAATTCTTTTTGCTCTTTCAGAACTCCATTCAGTTGTTCTTTGTTCTGGGAAGCCTCCTTCTCTGCCGGGCAGCATCAGAGAATTCCCCCACTCCATTGACCATTGAAGTTTATTATAGCACTTGTTACATGCTGTTGTAATTGTTTGCATGTCTCTCTCTCCACTGAAATGGAAGTTCTGTTAAGGTACAGGCCAAACTTATTCCCCTTTGTAGATCCATTATTGAACAGTGCCTGACTCCAAGTTAGTACATAAAATAAAATAAACATTCATTAAATTGAATTAAAAAGAGAAATGTCCTTCAAATTAGCTTCCTCCTATCCTATTACCTGTTTATTTCTTGCATATCAGTACCATTTCTGTAAATCATAGCCTTCATTTTATTTGTATATTTTTATTGTTTACTTCCACTCCTCACCACCATTAAAATGTAAGGTCAATGTGGTCAAAGAGACTATTCTATGTGGTTGAATGCTGTTTCACCAGACCCTGCAAGGATGCTGGAAGATGGGAAGAACTCAATGAATATTTGCTGAATGAACAAATACAAAAGGTGGTCAGAAAAGCAGAAGCTAGTTAATGAAACCAAGAAAAAGTGTTCACAGGTGTAGGAAAAGAAATGCGAGAGTATAATCAATTATAGAAAGTAATATTTTATTAATGTGCCTTATATTTTACTCAAAAATATTTATACATATTTCAAAAAAATATATAACTACAGTAAACCTGAACCTAGATAAAAGAATAGAAAGGGCTTCCAGTATTTTCTACTACCTATAGAAAACAGACTTGGCAGCTGCTGTTACAAATGAAAAGAAAAATTGTCATGCACAAAGTTCATGTTCTCATGATTGATGGACATTTCCTTTTGAAAATATGCCTATTTATAATCACAAATAAAATTCCTGTTGTCTCATGAACAACAGACCATGAGTCTTATGGATTTGCCTCCCAAGAGTTAAATAACCTCCTAATTCCACTTGACAGTGAGGATAAAGCTACTGTTCCGCTGTGATAGATAATCCTCTGCATGGGGTGGTGGGACTGCAGGAGCAGCAAGGAGGCATGGGAGAGGGGACAGCCATCTTGATAAACAATTTATGAATCAAACCCTAAATCCTTAATATACTATATGGGTAGTCAGTGTGCTAATGCATACTTGATTGAATTTGGTTTAAAATGCTAAGTTAAAGTGTGCAGGTGTCTTGAGCAGGTGCACAGATTCTGCTAATAAACGGAAGACATTAACCCTGAGGCAAGACTTATTTGCTACATTATAGAAATTTCACAGACCTACAGAAAATACATGAAACATTTCTTTGGGGAGTCCTGTTCATTCAGAATCTCTTCAAACCCTGTAAATCAGAAAAGAACAGTGCACTAGTTTAAATTTGTGCTATGAAATTTTTCTTTCTCAGACATTTAAAATGAAATGTAATGATAAATCCCCTTCTATTAGAGTATCATTGTATTTACATAAAGAGTTTGGAAAATATTCTGTATGAAACCTCAAATATATATGGAAACCATATCATGTTGTATTTTTTTCTGAAACACTTATGAGCACAGTTGGAGTTCCAGTGTCATAATGAAAAATTACTGTTAACTTTTAGCTTATGGATGTGAAGGGCTGGGAGCTCTGGCTGCACTGGGAATTGGCTTGTGCAAGCTACAGAGATCCATTATTTAGGGTGTGGCGGGAATTGAAGTAGCTTTGCCATTCCAGAAAGAAGATCAACTGGTAAAGGAGCATATTTCTTTGGAAACAGTGGCTTTCTATGGGAAATAATTCCATATGAGAGAGGCGTGTGAAGAAATCTGACATATTTTCCATTTCCCCCAAACAGGTTTGAATTACATGTCATTCAATAACTCTGTTAAACAAAATGTTTTAGTTTGGACGACTACACTTATGGTGTTTATTAAAATATCACTATAGGAGTAACAGCAAGTTTCATTACCTGCTATCCATCATGGACCTAAGTCATTGCTGTTTATTAGGTACTAGACCTCAACTAGATATCGATGCTGTTTATTGTTATAGATTAACTCTTTGGCTTCTACAGTTCATGTTATAATCTACTGTATGTGTCCTATGTTAGATTTTAATGTGTTACATTTATTTAATACATTTTCAGGAAGATTGAGTATATGGAATTAGTGGACTCCCCAAACACAACATCAAAATGAGTTTCCTGTTTATTGATTTTAAAAGTCTCTTCTTCGCTCTTGGGTGCCTATGCGTCACAACTAGATTGGAAACATTTAATCCACTTCAGTCTAAATAAATTTTGTAATTCCCCTTCTTCTGTGCTTTCAAAGTAGAGTCATCCCCAAATTTTACTTTACTCTTTTCCTGTCCTCATGGCACAAAGTCAGTTCACTAAATCAAGCACCATGTCCCAAACACCCAACGAAATGCAACACAAATATTTTTAAACATCTCAAATTTTTTCAAGCATTTAAAAATTCCATCTAAATCCCACCATAGTAAAATTGTTTATAGGAAGAAAGTGAAAACTGCTTTCTTCCATCCATCTGTAAACAATCACGTAAACCCAGAGGAGCACTTGTCCTCAGCTGGTTATGGGGGGCATGTCACTTTCCACGCTGGCCTATCTCCACATATGAGCTTTGCGTGCATGCTGATTTAAACACATATTCTGATCATTAATACAGGTGCTTGACACATAAGGGATATTTGGGGATTTCATAGAAAGATAATTTTCATTTGTGATCAGATTCACATTGCCATAATCCAATTAAGTATCAAGATTTCCTTGAAATAAGGGGAATTAGCCTTAGAAACCAAAATTACTCTTTTAGGATTATTACTAATCATAAATGGGTTTTGGAAACTTTACCTCGTTGTTCATCAATTTGGCCAAAGCAGGATTCTTACAACTTTCTCCCCAAGTTTCTGAATAGCTTTCCTTACCTTATTGAGTAACTCAGTACCTCATTGAACTAAGTAGTAATAGCTGATCCTCAAACACCTACCTTATTCTGAAGCCTGGGGCATTATTTGGGGGAGGTCAGTGGGGCTCTTGGTTCCAGAAGAGCAAGTTGTTTCCCTCATCAAACCTGGTTTCTTATGCTGCATCTTAGAACTATGGTGTTCCTGGTTCCTGAGGGGGTGGGGGATCAGCATTTTGTGCTTTGATTCCTTTTGAATTCCTTTGGTGCTTTCATTCATGCAGCGTATTGTAGTGGTTTGAAGTACGATTAGCCTAGAGTGACTTTGCACTAAGAGTTACTGTCCTGTCTAAAGCCTGCAAGCCTATCTCTATTTATTGTTTATTTTATGTATTATTTATTTTCCTCAACAGGAAAAATGTTTCATAACTAGTGCTTTTTGTGTTCACTTTTCACTCTATGGTTTTAGGAACTAAACTTGCCTATGAAGAGCATAAATCAAAGGCCTTTGCTTACTCTTTTTTCCTCTTTTTTGCTGATAGTCCTTCAACGGGTCATCCAGGATCATCTAGGCTCAGAATCACTGAGGACACTTAGATACAATATTTGATCAGTGATCATTTCAGTGATCTGACTCCATTTTTTTTTCAAATGGAAGTTTGTAGTGGAGTTCAGGCTCCAAAACCAGAATTAGTGGAGATTAGACCTACAAAACTCTTCACAGTTCACACAACACATACAACTTCACTTTGGAAGATGATCATTTTTAAAGATTCATATAACTTGAGATCAACCTTGCCTAGCTAAGTGTCATTTTAAAGCAGTGATCATGCATCAGAATCACCTGGAGGACTTATTAAATCCAAATTGTAGTGCCACACTCTAGGGTTTCTGTATCAATAGGTCCTAAGTGGTTAACTGGCATTTCTGACAAGTTCCCAGGGGATGCTGTTGGTGATACTGGTCTGGGGATCGCCCTCTGAGAAACAATGTTCACTATCAACCTGGTAGAAAATATTAACGTGATTTGAAGCATTGATGCAACAATCAATAGTGTTTCCTCTGGGAAGAATTCCTTGATAATTCTGAAAGATTAGGTGACCTCTCCTATCAGTTCCAGAGCCAGCTCTTACACATGGCTTTGTAATTTTTCCTTTGCTTGTATTTTTCCTTGGTCTTATTAATTGACGACAAGCACTGTGTCTTGTTCATCATAGTAATCTGAAGATACATTGAATTTCAGCAGAGTATAATCTATAATGGGTTTGTAGATATATAAGATGAATGTAAAGAGTTCCAAATTTCCTTTTACCCTTGGCTTAAAACATTTCGTCATTTACTATTGTTATTTGAATGCTAGAATGATCTTAGAAAGCATGACACAGAGCCAGAAAAGTGAAGGGAAAATGCTAAATCCAAGCTGATGTCATTTAATATCTTAAAAGAGCCAAAGAAATAATTTTTAAAAATCCTGCTGCAATAGAATTTAGCTCAAATTTTAAAGTGGTTTACCAGCTTCTTTAAATGAAAGAGAGAATTTGGTTCAGAGCAACTTTACTGTGGACCTGGAGCTGGAGAGTCCTTCATTTACAGTTCATTCTGCCCCTCCTGATCTTGAGGAAAATAGCCCCAGATGTCTCAGCTCCTGCTCTCAGGCTGGCCACAATCTCTGATTGATAAGCAGCTGTGGCTGACTGAGAAGGCAATTCTAAGGATTTGCCTGGGAAGGGAACCCTAGGTTATTTGAAATGACAAAATTGATGTCTTGAGTGGATATTTTTAACCCTGGGAAAATTCAGGGTTAAATTGAGAAATGGTAAGCAAATTAAAATCATAATTTCAATTGTTAATAAGGGATAATCCATATATTTTGACATTTTATGAACTTTTAACATTGAAGAGAATTTACCGTATTGATGTCTCTAACAGTTACAATTTAAACATGTGGTTGAGTGATGGATTTAAGCTGGTGTTTTATTTGATAGGTATGCGAATCCAATGTTTTAAAAAGTGCACTATCGCTTAAGATAACTTAAGATACAGCATACCCATAAATTAATGTATTCATTCAGCAGCAAGTGTTATTTAGCAACTAAGGAAAGTTTTTTTTTTTAAACTATGTAAAATGCATTCTTTATGCAGGCTATGTACTTATAAGGACTTACAACTAATGATAAAATACAGAACACACTTAGTGAACTGTAAAAACACTATCTTAATTAGTATTTATTTATTTATCTATTTATTTATTTTTAAAGATACTTAGATTACACAAATGTCACATAAAAATATAGGGGATTCCCATATGCCCCGCTACCCACACCTCCCACATTTTCCAACATTAACAACATCCTTCATTAGTGAGATAGGAAAGTTTCATTTATTAACCAAAATATTTGAAACACTTAACAAGGAAATAAAAAATTATGATTTTATATATGGAGCTCAAAAATGTTTAAATACGGTGAATCACTCAAATTATAAAAGCCCTCTTAAAAGTGGGTGTTAACATACAATATGATTTATAAGTTCAACTTAATAGATTGTGGAAGAACTAAGTTTCTGAGTTTGTAAACTTTAACAAATTCAATGTTAATTTTAAAACTTAAGTAATTAGTTTTTTCATCCCTGGAATACTTTTGTTTACTCCCATCCCAACACATACACAAACCAAACCTTGGATTCCTGAACTGTAGCGGAGGGAGGCAGAGCCAAATGCAATGGAAAACAAATGAAATCAATTCTTGCCTTTCTGGGACCAAAGCTCAAATTGCTGTACAAGCCATGGATTTGGGAAGAAATTTCTTTTATATCTTGTTTTATTTTTCCTATGAGATAGCGAGGAAATTAAAACAAAACTAAAAGCTAATTCTCCCTAGAGTTGGAGTAGAGAGAGAAATCAGAGAGGAGAGGAAGAGAGGAAAAGCTTATAAAACATGAAAGATGCTGAAAGACATTTGAGGGGCCTCAGTGACATGGCCAAGGGGACAGCGAATGAGTCCTAATGAGCGGAGTCTTGCTGAGGTCAGGTGGAAGATGGCCATACCCAAGGATCACGATGGATCCCAGCCTATGATCTTCCTGCTCCTCACTCCACAATGCTATGTAAAAAACGTTAAATGTTGTAAAATATTATCTCACAGACTATATAACACCTAGGGAGGAAGGTGTTAGAGAAGAGAAAAAAATCCTTACGTGACTTAAAACTCAGACAGTCTGGAATTGACTACATTACATTTTCATCAGGAAGAAAATCAGAGGCTTAAGACACAGACTAGGTTGAGTTATATGAAGTATATAGATTACATTTCATTGCACACTTATGGTAATGCATTGAAAATCAATATTCCCTCTGTAAAACTATCTGGAGTAGCCCAATCTATGATGGCAAGAGCCCCACCAATTTCTTCACCCTAAATCTTCCTCCTTCCACTGTCCCTGATATGAGTTATCCTATTTCTCACCCACAGCTCTACTGAGAAGAGACTTTACCTTACCGGACCTTTACTGAATGTTGGGCTAATGTAAAGGAAATACAGTGTTCACAACATTAGGTCTATGGATTCATTTCTCTGTCATTCTCTTGCTTCTACCTACCTCCACTTATTGTCACACTTTCAGATTGGCTTCCCACATGTTTCAAGATGGCTGCCAGCAATGTCACCCTGTCAATGGGCCTTACTTTGGGATTTATGCTCCTCAGTGTAAGAGAACTAGACTCATTTATAGGTTCTCTACACATGGCTCTTCTGCCCCTTTTATTTGAACCAATAATTAACACTATACATGATAAATATATAACCCAGAGACTTAAATCTTTGATCTATCCATGTGCCAGTTAAGCTTTGAAATTCAGCAGAGTTGCAACGCCTACTCTCCAGTTCATTGGGCTCATTTAGGACAACTAACAAGATGATGATGGGCAATGCCCATTCCAAGGAAGAGAGTGTCTGCAACTGCAAGTAAGATAGTTCCAACCATCTGCCCCATGGGATCTAAGCCACTCTCAATTAGAAGCAGAGTGGGCATCACCATCCCCAAATCCTCAAGACTGGGGAATGAACAATGGACTAAAGTAGACTTATTATTCTACCATAGACTTATTATTATTCTAACAATGGAAGAACTCTTATCTGATATAAAGGCAGTGGCCACCAGAAGTTTGGAGGAATGGGAGAGGGAAGAATAGGTGTAATATGGGGGCATTTTCAGGACATTGGAGTTGTCCCACATGACATTGCAGTGACAGATACAAGCCATTGTATATTTTGTCATAACCTACAAAATCGTGGGGGACAGAGTGCAAACTATAATGTAAACTGTAATCCATGGTTAGCAGCAATGCTTCAATATGGGTTCATCAATTGTAACAATTGTACCACACTAATGAGGGATGTTGCTGATGTGGGAAAGTATAGGAGGGGGAGAGAGTGGGGCATATGGGAATCCCTTATATTTTTTATGTAACATTTATGTAATCTAAAGCTTCTTTAAAAATAAAAAAAAGATTAATAAAAAAAAAAAATGCTGCCAGCAGATTCAAGAGTTAGGTGCTCTCTGGTTCATATCCACGAAGAGATGGAAACCTTCTCTTTCTCTAACCACCAAACAGAATTTGTGCCCTTCTTTCTGATTAGACCAATACAGATCATATGCCCTCCCCTGACCTGAAACTGTATCCAGGAGAACATCATGATTGATTGGCTTTAGGCTTAGCATACATGCCCATTCCTGAACCAATAACTTTGGCAAAAAGGGACCACCCTAATAGTTTAGGCCAGTCAAGACTCACACAGATTCCTAGGGGAAATTTGAATCCATTTCACTCCTAATGCTGCTATTCAATGAGAGAGGAAAGGAATGGGAGGCAGCCTCAAGTGTCCTCACACTTGCCCTGGAATCTTGCATTGGATGCATCCCTGCCTGGCTCCTGCCAGCCCCATACCAGCTTCCCTATGACCCAGGGCAGGCACTTCAAGATGTGAAGCTTTATTTTTCTAAGCTTTATTGCTGACTTCCTGTCCCAGAGAAAAGGAAGAATTAAAAAAATCCCAATATAAAGTCCATTTTTACAAATTCTCATTTGAATTTAGATATATTTTAGTGGCAACATCTCTTTCTTTGGCAGATACTTTATCCTCTCTCGCATGGGGTAGCCTTATCCAATAGACTATATATAAGATAAACATAGGAAATATTTCTGGATTTTTCAATCGTGGTCAATATATTGCTGGTTCTGCTCTCTCTTAGTTTCATTTTTGCCCATTAGGTTTCTTTAGAGGAAATCCTCCATCTTACATTTTGGAGAGAGGGAGATTTTATTAGGAGTATGGCAATTGCTTGTGGTTGAACCTAATCGATATCTTTGTACAAAGCAGTGAACATTTGCAAAACATCATGAACACTTTGAGGGTAAAAACTGTGAAATCTACCGTAATATTTATGGAACCAGTGCAACATCTGGAAAATAGCGAGTTCTTAAATAACATTTCTTTGAATGGGTGGATACATTTATAAATAACAAAGGTACTTATTAATGACATTAAAATAATAATAGATAAGTTGATGCATCTGATGTATCAGATTTAATGTGAAAATTTCTCTGGTACTATATCCTCTAGGAGATTATGAAATAAATCATTGTTTGGGGGATGTAGCATTAAATTTGCTGCTCAGAAAACTTAAGGTGGCTTTTTCGGTAGGTGTTTAGATACCTAGCTATGATTTTTGAGCACATTTAGTCAAAAATCATAAAGTGTTTCTTCTTTGAATGAATCATTTGCATTTGGATAAATCATTTTAAAGCCAGGGGTTGCCATAATTTGTATCACCAGGTATGCCCAATAATTGTCTCTTCCTTGTCTATATATTACCTACTCTTAACTATTGTTCTGTACTAAATGTACAAGTAAATCCATGTTGTTTTCCAGAAAATAGTTGCCTTTTTAAAAAATTAGAACTTGCATTCTGCCAAATTAAAGGTATGTTTATTGTTATTGTTTTTTTCTAACACACATAGCCTCTTTCAAACTAAATCCCTCACTGATTTAAATGTTCATAATCGTTACTAAATAGTTTAAAAGTAATTTCTTTGTGTACCCCAATTTGTACCACAAAATGAGTCATCTAATATATAGAATATTGAATTATTACACATATCCATGGAGACAATTATTAGTGAAAATATATTACTCAAAAACTGAAATAAAAATATCTGACATTTGCATTTATGACATGCTTTGGAAGTCACAAAATAAATATGCCTATACTATTTCCTTCACACCTGACAATAAATCCACTAAGTAGACACCACTATTGCAAATTTACCAAAGAGAAAGAAAATCTAACTCACTATGTGACTTTCCATGACCCTGTTATTTCTCAAGAACACTTATTAATCTTAGTATTCTCAGGCCTAAAACATGGCTTGGCACATAGTAAATAGACAAATAATAAATATTTGCCAAAGTGAATTCTCAGGAGGCACACAGCTAGAATCAGAAGTCAAACCCAAATCCACTAAATTTAATACGTTTTCTACTACACCAGACTGACCATCATTTTTGCCTCTTTTAAATTAATAGGCACGTATCCAAAAATGTTACTTAGGATTAATTGTCACTCTAGCAAATTCGTTTGAGCAGAATGCTGAAATGTTGATGTAGTGTTAATTGAATTCTATTCGAATCAATAAGCAGGTATTGAGTGTCCACTGTATATAGGCATTTTACTAGGGACTGAAAATATAAAAGACAAATGAGATGTCTCTGTCCTCAGGAAAATTTTAGATTAATAAAAAGCACAGACAATGTAAAAGTAATTTAGGTGGGAAGTACTATCATCACAGTGTGCTTGGGGAGCTAAATTACCAAGTACAGTAGGTGGAATTATGCTCAGAATGAGGAATAAATAACAATAGTATAGCAATCATGGTGGGCTACAGTATGCTACAATAACATATAACACTAAAATCCCAGTGGCTTAAAACAACACGCTTTACTTCTTCTCATGCTACTCATTTCTGGGTTCTTCTCATTATTCTCACTCCAGGACCTGCACTAGTCAGCATTCTCCAGAGAAACAGAGCAAACAGGATGTTTGTGTGGGTATGTGTGTATATACACATAATACATATATTCATATATGTAACTATTATGAGATTTATTATAGGAATTGGCTCACACAACCGTGGGGATTGGCAAGTCAGAATTCCATAGGAGAGGCAGCACAGTTGGGAACTCTGATGAAGGTTTTGATGAATTCCCCAAAAGAAGCTGACTGGTTGAAGATGTGATAGAAATTCTTCTTTCTGACTGCTGAAATCATCAGTCCTCCCTTTAAGGCCTTCACCTGACTAGATGAGACTTCTCTCATTGCTGAAAGTACTCTGCTTTGTCAGTTGTAGTTGCAATCAACTGTAGATGCAATTAGCTAACTAGTGATTTAAATCCACAAAATACCTTCCTAGTAACAATCAGACCAGTGCTTGCTTGACCAAACAACCAACACCATAATGGAGCCAAATTGACACATGAACTTAATAATCACTGAACCCAAGCTGACAGATCAGCTGCCATCTTGAACACTGTCAATTGTGTAGGCAGAGAGACAACACATAGTAATTTCTAGAAGTTCTCACACCAGCCATTATATGTCATTTACAGTCATGAATCATTGGTCAGAAATAGTCACATGGTTGCACCAAAGCAAAGAGAGCTAGAAAGAGCAATCCTTCATGATCATGGAAAGAAGTGAACTATTCAACCAACTGTGCTAATGACAACAACAAACACTAAAACAGGAATTAGTACTTTCTAAGTAGTTTAATGTCATGAAACATGGTTTTTAATCTTGCACCTGGCTCAAATATTTAACTTGGAGATACTTCTAAAACATGTCCCTTGTATTGGCCCTTTAAATTATACCCTCTCATTCATGGTATATCAGGAAGAAAGCAATTCACAAGCTCTGAAGGCAGATACATGCCTGCATATGGGAACTAAAGAAAAAATTAGGCAGTTCCTTTGTCAGAACCAGTGTGCTCAGAGTTGCAGCTTCTCTTAGCTGAAAGTCCTTTGGTTTTCTGTTCCAAAACAGCAATAAACAGTGTAGCCCAGTGTATTAGTCAGCCAAAGGGGTGCTAATGTGAAATACCAAAAATGGGTTGGTCTTTATAAAGGGTATTTATTTGGGTAGAAGTCCACAGATACCAGGCCATAAAGCGTTAAGTTTCGTTTCTTCTCTCACCAAAGTCCATTGTCACGTGTTGGAACAAGACAGCTGCCGACGTTTGCCAGGGTTCAGGCTTCTTGGGTTCCTCTCTTCCCGGGGCTGTGTTTCTCTCTCTGGGCTTAGCTCCTTTGGTTCCTTCACAAGGTCAGCTGCAGACTATCAGGCGAACGGCTCACTTCTTTTCTCCTGGGGCCTTCTCTCCAATATCAAAACTGCTTCTCAAAAACTGCTTCAACTCTGTTCTTTGCCTTGCCTTTTATATTCGATTCCCCACCCACCAAGGGGTGGGGCTCAACGCCCTACTGACGTGGCCCAGTCAACGCCCTAATTATAACTCAATCATGCCCAGATTAACAGATCAGTTTACAAGCATGATCCAATTATATTTTTGGAATTCATAATTATATCAAACTGCCCAACTGCAACACCCAGTTATTATTTAGAGTAGCCAGTTCTTACAGCCTGAAAGTTGTAGCCAGTAATCAAGCAATCTCCAAGGAAATAACCAGGCAAAGTTTGGAAGGAAATGCCCTAGATCCTATAGCACTAGGAAAATTGAATCTACAGTGACGGCACATAGTGGGGAATATGTGCTGTGACGCTGCCGTTGGAGGAACACATTTGATGCATTTTTGCTGATAATTGTCAGAGGGAGAGGAGTCTGTGGAGTTTGTGTATGGTTCAGACTCTCTGAACTACAGAATCTGTATTCCAAGCAATAATAAATGTCAGATATTTTTATTGAATGGCATTGTTGTGCAACACAATATGGATCAAACTGTGGCTGATTTACCTTTGTTTTCTTTTTCAAAAGCAAATAAATTGCTTGGTTGTTGAAAATGTTCTCGACTACTAAAGAAATAAAAATTGAGTCCCAAAATAGAAATAAACTTATACATGATGGTTTTTTAAAATTATTATTATAAAGCTGGTTAGATCTATGTGAGTCAGAAAAGATCCTGTTGAATTTTTTTTTCACCTAAAAATCTACTCTTTTAGACCAAGGGGATAACATCAGTTCATTACTTGTATTGATAATTTTTCTAAACTTACAACCTCACCAGTTTTCACCAACAAAAAGAAAAAGACAGGACTGGACTCCACAGGGTACATGGACTCTGATTGCTTATTTTAATTCACTATAATGCATAAGCATTCAAGACTCTGACAGCTCCAAAACTCTGCAGTCTCCAGCATGTTGATTTTTGTACTCTAGATATTTAATTTTCTTTGAAAAACGTATCGTATTTCTCTGAGCATTCATTTGCTTTTCAAATTATGGCTGCCGAGCTAAGGCTTGTGTACCAGGTGCCATGTAAAAGCATGTTAAAAGTAGATAAAAGCAATTTATCCTGCCCTCTAATTAGAGATGTCTCATCTTTACCACTGACAATAGCAGTATGCAGCTGTGGCAGTAGAGGGATAATAGGAGCTGGAGCACAGAGAAATTAAAGATATGCTGGCTGGTGCAGTGTGTCACCTCTCCATTGCTCGGCTTGGGTGGGATTCAGAATGAATGGGGATTTTTAGCATTTCCTCTTTCATGGCTCTGTTCATTTATTTTACTTTATTAATTGAGCTTTAAAGAAAAAGTGTATGTGGGGGTGCAAGTTATGGCCAGAAAGACTGTATGACTTTTGTAATAATTTGCCATGTGTAATATATTGTTGCTTGATTCTATGACTTACCTATGATTTAACACCTGTTGGATACACAGCACTGTACTTAATGTAATAAGATTTAAAAATATGGAGAAGACACACTATTCATTCCTGGAGTTTGCAGTGTAGAAGGGTTGTTCTTCATAAGACCACATTTGACATGTTGTAATCATTTACCATGTGCAGAGGAAAGATAACACTAAAAAGTGGTCATCTTGGAGTATACATGCTCCAAATAAACTACCTGGAGTAAGTAAATCTTTAGAAAACCTTTGAGGAAGTGGTTAGCCCGAGTGAGGGACACGGAAGGAAGGATCGTTCCTGGGAAAATACCACGAGGTAGTGAGTAGCAGACATGCATAGGAATTGTTGAAGCCAGTTTCCTGTGTAGGGGAAAGGGCAATTGACAAAGGGCCTTAGAGTGTTTAGAGCAAACCACAGTGGGGATTGAAATTTAATCTGGGGTTCTAGAACATGAAGTGATGTAATTGAAATTGCATTTGAAAAGAACTCTTCTGGTAAATGTATGCTGCTTATATTGGAGTGAGAAGATACTGGAGGTAAGTGTACATAAAGAAAATATATAAGTAGCAATTTTTGAATGCTGATTAGTATGAGAAATTATGCTATAAATGAGGAAGAGACAAAGATTAAAATGTACAGTAATTAGGTCTGAGCTAGTGTGGCTACTGTAGAAATGGAAAGGAAGAAAAGATAAATTTCAGAGATGTATTAATTAAAGGAACAGTTCAGCAGACTTGGTCAAGTAGAAAATATTGAAATGTTGGAATAAATTTATCACGCAAGAAAAGAGACAACAAAGAAATAAGTATAAAAAAGATTTGCATGAGAAAATAACTAGGTCAGTGCTTGACACTTCAGGTAGCATCTATAAGAAGCTGAAATGCAAGACTGAAAAGATGGTGAGAGATCATGCCTGGAAAGGTCGATTTGGGAATTGTTTGATTAGAGATGATGGTTGAACCAAAACAAAGGGATGACTTCTTTACGAGTTTAAGTATAAAAGAAGAGTGCTAGAGAACCAAATTCTGGAAAGTGGAAGGATGAATGTGGGATAGTGAAAAATAAGATCTTGAGATCAAGTAGAGGGGAACAGCAGCGCCAAAGTATTAGGAAACCACAATGAGGGTGAGTGTACAGAACAAAAAAGGCTTCCCTAAAGAGGAAAGCGATGGAAAGGTTTTGCCTAGAAGTTAGTGAATCCCTTCAGCAGAATAGCAGCAATGGAAGCCAAGTAGAGAGAATTAAGGAAGGAAAAGAATGGTGAGAAGTGGCAGCAGAATGCTTATTCATTAAAGGCAAGGAGAAAACAGACTTGTTTTCAAGTGTTAGCATCGCTAAATTCATAATTTAAAGAAAGCTTAGGGAAATCTGAACATTTAATTTTTAGCAGGAATTAACCATAGAGGGATGAAATGCTGGAGGGTAGAATAACAATGAGATGAAAGTGAAATATAGCTGTGTATTAATGTCATGTATATGCTTGTATAACCTTAGGAAATATGCATCTAATCTGGGGATAAAAACCTGTTCAAAGATGGCATCTGAATTCCTCTTAAGAAAGATAATTTAAATTTGTTTCACAAAATAACATGTGGATCTATATTGGTTTCACAACGATATCCCTCAGAACATTGCTAGGATGCAGTAAGAGTTATACAAAAAGATCTAACTTGCTTTGCATAATAACTTTCCATTTTTGGAAGCTTCCAAGAGGAAGAGGGGAAGGGGCCCAGGAATGGAGTGTGGTTGGACTACAGATGTCCCATGAAGTGCAGTTATCAGGAAGAGAGAAGAGTTGGCAAGTGGGATATTCCCAGTGATAAAAATGGCAGTAGGAATGCTTGTCACCATGAAAATACTGAAAATGCATGTAACACTGAGATGACACCCTCAAATTTTCTTAAAATACAAATATATACCTCTCTGTGAGTGTGGTGTGTTAAAGTAATCAGGGAAAAGGGCTTTGTTCTGAAACTGGGTTATACAGCGCGGGGAGACCAGAATAGCTGAAAGCTATGAGACATGAAGGTGATTTAGGAGAGACACAGAACAGTTCAATCTAGGTAGGCAAGTCAATCCGACCAACCTCCTCCCCTGAAATCTCTAGAGATATTGGGGAGGGGATTTTGAGACAAATTTTCATTTAAATCCTGAAGGACATGACAACTCAAAATACTGAATGCGCTGCGGACAGCCAGGGACTAATATTTGGGATGCATATAGGACACAGATACAAGGAAAATAATTTATCAATGACAATAATAATATATCTACTATTTGTTGAGTATGTACAACTGTGCTTATAACACAACCCTAAGAGGTTGATATCTTGTTAACTTATGATTTCACACCTTTAAAATTATTTGTTAGATTACTTCTTTCCTAGGAGAATGCTTATGGGACAGAAAACATTGATATTTCTAGGATCTTAGGAACATATATAAAGACAATCAGAATTTATTCATTGAAAATGCATTGTTAAACTCATTAGAAAATATTTTCATTACATTAATTTTACATTAACAGTCAATGAGAAGTTACTGGCAATGAAACATAAATATGTATCACTCGTTGATGGGAAATAAGTCAAAACCCCAATGTATAAAGCATATGCTTGTATATGCAGATAACTAATAGATATATCTGCATCCTTCATGGCCCACAATCAGGAAATTTTTAGCTGATGGAATTAGCTAGAGTTGCTGTGTTGAGCTTTTTCACTGAAACTCATTGTTGGCTACCTCTCTTTAAGGATAGGGCTACCTCTGTTGGGGAGTCTGGTCACATTTAGGAAACTGGGCCTGCTTGGACATGGTCAGATGTAACTTCACTGGGTTTCCTAAGACCTGAGTGTACCTACTTTAGCTAAAAAGTAAGACATAGTCATATACTTTATTGCAACTTCTCAAACAGAGAAAACTTATATTTTGGTTTTCTTTCATCTCTGAATCTTTATTTGAGCTACTCTCTGACAAAAGGAGCTATTTTTCTTCTATCGCCTAACCTGGATCATACCAATGCTTTTAAGTCCAAATCATATCCTTCAAGAAACAAGCATCCATTGAATGATTTACTGCATCCAAGGTACTAGACAAGACACCTGAAATGGAAACATGACAGATGTTTCTTCCTAGACCTTACTTAATGGAGGAGAAATTTTAAACTTACCTTTTCTCACTAAACCATTTAAACAAAAGTGGAAATATGGACCAATTGAATTCAAAGTGGCCAACCTGTAACTCCTAGGTGTTCATAAACATGCTGGAATATATAATGCGTTGTGGAATTATATGTATACCCAATGTATTATAATAAATATTGAAAATAAATTTTAATTTTCATCAAAAATGGGAGTAGATAGAGGTAATTTAATTCATTCACACTTATTTGTTCTTAACAGTTATCCCTCCTTCTCCACCAGAGAAGTACAATCCAAAGGTTATAGCTATGGATTCACAGAATATCTGATAGTCAGTAACAGGGCTAAATTGAAGGGAAAAAATAAAATGATGACTACTAATTTTAAAGATGAAGAAAGCAAATTAATTCCCTGGTCCAGGTGACAGAATAGCATTAGAAACAACATGGAGAAACAAGGGTCTTCAATCCTAGACTAGTGTGTGCTGCATGACATCAGAATTAAAGAGAGGACAAAAAGGCCAAGGGAGGGAGCCAAAGAGAAAGAATTCCTTTCAAATGGTTAGTAGGATGAACAGAAGTCATCTCAAGACTGTTATCAGATGTAATTAGGGCTGGAAGGCAGTGATTATAAGAGTCATGGAGCCCTGGACACCCCAAAGGGTTATAAGTTGATGCAGGAAGCATATCAATAAAACTCATAGTCAAGTAGAGAGTGGATAGAATAAAGCCATACCTAGGTATATGAGTGACACATAAAAAGATGCTTTGTGCTTAGGAGTGAGCTTAGGGAAAACAATCTCCCAGAATGCTGATGAATAGACCCTCATCTTAGATTTTCATTACAACATTTAGAAGCAATTGATTCCTATCATCAGGGAAGGTGTTGGAAATGAAACAAACAAATCTAAAAGCTCCCAAACTTGTTTAAGTTGGAGCTAGTATTCTCTGATGTGATTCAAACATGGAAGAGTTTGCTACTAGATCCACCTAGCATGGCGCCTGGAATACCTACCAGGGTCACTCTGCCTTCAGCATTGTGCCAACGGAAGACCTTGGAGGAGCAATGCATAATACAGATTACATATCAGCATGGATTTCTGAAATTCAAGTTAGTTAGCTGTTCCATTTTTAAGCAACAATGAAAAGAATCCAGGTTTTGGAGCTGGACAGAACTGGGTTTGAATTTCCTTCTCTGCTACTTGACTGTGCCACCTTAAGCAAGATAGTATCTTGAGCAAGGTACTCAAACTCTCTGAGACACAGTGATGATAAAATATAGATGTGAAAATGCCTGGCAAGCATTTGATACATGCATAAGAGATGGCCATTTTCTTTCGCTTCCTTTGAAGTTCAAAAGAAAAATCAGAGGTAAGTTTCAATAGGAGTGGAGCAGACAAGCAGATTCCAGCAAGACCAAAATACTTTTTAAAAAAATAAAGTATCTGAATATCTGAAGAGAAAACAACTATCTCTCAAGGGTAAATAGAAAAATTACTGAATTGTTGTTGATGTTTTTTGTTTTGTTTTGTTTTCTTATCTCCTTACAGCCTATGTAACTAGGAGGTATCAGGATATCCCAACTGACATTTCCAATTCAGTGTGTCCAAAATGAATGCTTTTCCTCATAAATTCTCCATGGCTGTTAATGGCACCAACAGTCTTCGAATTCTCCACTATATCCAAATATTAGGCAAACCAGACTCACAATGTTTGCTATGTGTATGATGGTGAATGGCGAAAGCTCAGTGTTCATGATCCTCTAGGAAGCATTTGGAAATATGTGGGATATTTTATTGCCACAATGACTGGAAGGTGTTACTCAAATTTAGTGGGTAGGGACCAGTTGTGTTCAAATATCTGCAATGTGATATTGTCCAGCCCAAAATGTCAAAGGAGGCCCCACTGAGAAATCTTAAATAGAGTCTACCTCTTCAAATGCCTTATGCTCATTTTCTAGTCTTCATTGCTATTTCCATTATACCTTGAATCTTAGAATGTTAGCCCTGGAAGGACCTTAAAGGCATCTAGATCAGGACACTGAGGTCAAAAAAGGTGTTAGTTGACTGGCCCAAATTTTACAACTACTTGATGCCAAAGCTGGAATCAAAGCTCAGATCTCTTCAGTTATTCCACTGGACTTGCCTGAGGTTTTGATATTATCTAACTGCCCTCCACATTCAAATTTTTCCAGTATGAAAGAAAGTGACCATGAAATCTTCCTAAAGAATACTCCTGGCACATCTCTTTCCAACCAAAAAAGTCCTCAGTGTTTCCCCATTGCCTATTAAGCACACATTCCTCAGCCTGGCAACCTAGACCACCATGATCTGGGCCAACTGGGCTTAGAGTGTTATTTCACCCTACTCTCCTTCTGCCTCTTTTGAGTGACAAACTGTCCCCCTGGCTAACTCCCAAGCACATATTGGGCATTTATATCTTCCCTCAAGCTGTTCCCTTTGCCTAAAATATTCTCCACATTCCCTCCCTGTCAAATCTCTACTGACATCTCAAATGTCTCCTCCTCCATGAAGATTTTTTTTTTAGTTGCCTCAACCAGATATGTTCTCCCTTTATGACACTTAACAGTTTGTAGTTGTTATTGGAATTTTTATGGAGGCACTATAGTTATTTGAGTATTTTATTCATTTGAGGACAGAGACTGGCTAATATGCATAACCTTAACTATGCCATACTTTGCACATATAACGTGCACAGTGAAAAAATGAGAATTAGAGATACAAAAGATTTAGCATCAAATATAGGGGCAGGGGAGGTAGGGCAAAAGAAAAGAGAAAGCTTTCCACTTTTAACTATTCACCTTAAAGAGCTTTAAAGCACTTCTCCTCATTCCCCACTTCAGTACTCCTTTTAGCATTATAATTGAAATTCCTTGGAAATGTGTTGAATTTCAAAGAAAACAGAAGAGAATGATATCATTCCTGCTCTTTCTGTTACTTCAATGAAAGTTTCATTTATCTTTGTCACCTAACCACTGCTGTCAGCAATAAGGATGGAAGCCTCTAATAAAAATCAGAACAAGTCTTCTACCTTGTAGATGAAAACTCCTGAAGAATCCTCAAGAAAGTTGCTCTTCATCTAACAACCTGGAGAACTGATATTCCTATACTGGCATCACCAGTTGATTGAGAACTTGATATAGAACCATAATTATAGAAGGACACATCTCTGTAAAATCTAACAACTCATCTTCAGATAAGCTGAAGCTTAGCTAAAAATAACCAATAAGGTGGAGCAATGGGAGTAGAATCTAGCTCTCTTGTTACTGACCACTCATTAATGAAGTAAATTCTTGGTATGCAAGTATTTTCTTATGTTAAGAATAAATTTGGATGTATCTTCCCTATAACTATAATGTTTCTTAATGTGCCTTTATATAAAAAAAAGTTATCACGTGATCACTTAGGTACAATATCAAAAAGCAAAAAACATATGACTGGGAAATTTGGATGTAACAAAAGAACCAAAGAAACAAAAATAATTAAAGAGCCTATAATCCAATTAAAAAGAATAAAATCTTAATCTTAAATCATAGAGTTAAGTAGGCCATTGTTTTCTGTTATCCTTTAATGCTGCTGCATTGGAAATAAGTTACTGCATTATGACTATAAGCTCTTCAAAAGTTACAAGAGTCTTTGGACAATGTTGAAGCATTTGATAGTACTGGGGATTATCTCATTTCTATGCAGTTGGTTAGATTTTACTTTTTAGAATGGAGAGTCATTTCACAGAACTGTTTTCTCTGAATTTAGAATAGGATAAAATAGAATAATTGTTTTTTTCTTAGAGCTGAAAAGGATGTGATAAAGGGTAATCATGATACTATGCTGTAATTTAATCTTCTCCTGTAAAACATTCATACATTTACCTAAAAGAGTTATTTGTCCAAAACCCGAGAGCTCTATCCTTTTAAAGAACAATTGATAGTAATTTGCCCTCCGAGTTTTTTGCTATCTGAACTTTAGAAATATAAATGATTATATCATATGCATTCCATTAAAAATATTATATCATAAGATATTAAATTGCATTATTTTATGATACATTATATTCAAATAGAGCTCAATAGTGACCAAGTAGGTGATTTGAAGATTATTCTGCATTTCACTAATAGCTTATATTAGTTTCTGAAAATTCCTTTTTGTAGGAAAGGGCCATGCCACTTTTCTGCTAGATGCGCCATCAAGTCGTGTTTACTGTAACCAGGAGATGAAATTTCCAAACAAACCCTGGTGTTTACAGCACTTGGAGAGGCATTCAGCCTGCCATTCCAGTCTCTGACAGGCATGTGTCCCACCTGCTTTTTAGCTTTGGCTTAACAAGTTGGTTGGGCCACAGCACAAGTGTGAGAACATGAGAATGTGAGATGCTACAGGCCAGGTGACATGCCAGCGCTGAAAACTGGTATATGGCAGGGCATCACTGTGTACATAGGAAGGCCACATGCCACACCAAAATGTGGCAGCCACTTCTCCCAAATTAGATGAATAATTTTCCTCCCATTATGTTCCCAGAAATATGTTGCAAAACAATAAGGCTTGAGCTACACCAAGTCCAAAAGTTCAGGTTTTCAAATGAGTGACAAGTGAATATTCATATTTATTTCTGTGTTGATTGACAGGTAGAACTTTTTTTTTTTTGGACCATGCTTACATATGATTTGAGAAATACTTTTTCAAGACAACAGAAATCTTTCTCATAGGTATGAGTTCTCTGTCATGGCCAAATGCTACAGAGTAGCAAATAGCATTTGCTTTTTATCTAATATAGTAGCAGGGAAGGGACTAGAAGAAATGTCCTAAGATCTCATGCAGTTCCTCCGAGTTTTCTCTGAATTTTGTATTTCTGTATGCTATCACCAGGCCCATGGTGCTAATGCAACTGCAGTTGAATTCATTTCAAGTGTTGGCAGGAAGGATAAGGAAAAAAAAAAAAAATTACACTTTTAAAATTCTGTGGGTCTAGCATAGGTTACAGAATTCATAAATGTGCAATGTCAGGTAACCCAAAGCATTTTCTGAGTTCCAACTCTGTTGTTGAATATGTATGTGAACATAAAAGTTGAATAAAAATTCTGTACTTTATTTTCTTCATCTGAACAATGGAAGACTCTATGCAATGCCAAATACCTCTGAAATGCTTAAAGAATTAGTAATGAAGATTTTTTTTTTTCTTTGATGAGGGGAATCAGTAGAATCCTGAAAGAATATAAAGGGCTTTTGTCTCTGCTATCCACATATTAAGCATGGAAATAATACTGTAATTTGTGATTAATTAGCATTTGTCCTAGCATTCTATACTTTTAACCTTATAGTTTTTAAATTTCTTTGTTTTTTCCATCATTTAGCTGCAAACCATGAACTTTCAAATGAACCAGAATCAATCTAGTCACATATTTTCTCATAGATTTCACATGTTAAAAGTGAATCAAAGAAAGATTTTAGAAAACAAAGATTATATGAATACATGGAGAGTTGTACAATTTTAACCTGTAATTTAGATTTACACCCTGTAGTTCCAGGCTTTTAAGGCAGCACCTAGATTTTCCTAAAATAATACCCCATGTTTCAGTATGGGACTTAGAGTACCCTTCATGGCCACAGCCGGGTTTTAGAGGAATGGACTAGGAGCTGTTTGCTGCAGCCAAGCAGTCACCTTTACCATCCTTTCAATCAAAGAGAGGGGTACTGATATTGCTATGCTCATAATGTTATGCTGCCTGATGAAAGTATATTTTTTTCAGAGGGTGTTTATTTTCTTTTTGGTTGCTTAGTAAACTATTGCATGAAAAATGTTATGCTTCTCCAGAGAGCATCAGAAATAAAGTCCCAGTTCTTTTTGCCCAAAGTCTGTGCAATTTCCAGAATCTTCATGGTTTTGTTTTTTTGTTTGTTTTTTTGTAGGTACCAGGGCCAGGGATTGAAACTGGGGCCTCATATGTGAGAAGCCAGCACTCAATAACTGATGACTGAGCCATACTGGCTCCCCTGAGTTGGTTCTTTCCTTTGTTTGCATGTTTGTTTGTTTTTAGGAGGTACCAGGCTCAAACCAGGACTTCATATATGGGAAGCAGGCACTCAACCCCTTGAGCTACATCCGCTCCCCTCCAGAATCTTATAAGCCTTCAGTTTTAATAAGAATGTCTGGGATCCGATGTGGCTCAAGCAATTGGGTACCAGCCTCCCACATGGGAGGTCCCGAGTTGGATTCCCGGTGCCTCCTAAAGAAGACAAGCGATGAGCAGATGGAAAGAGAGCCATAGGGTGGGCAAGGAATAAAAAAAAGAATGTCATCCATTTGAAATAATCTGCTGAAAAAGAGATTTAAAGCTCAGGCACTGCCTCCTGTGAACACACAACCTGAGAAGGTCATGAGGGGAATCCTGGGACAGAGTGGGGACAGCTTCCTAAAATGCTCCAGTAAAGCGGAGTGTGGTTTACTTGAGAGACAGAGCATGATTTTGAACACTGGATCCCCAAGCAGAGATTCAAAATTTAGGTAGAACTTCCCTACCCCATCTTAAAGAAAGAGCAGGAAAAAGAGAAAAAGATATCCAACCCTGAAGCCAACATGAAACTCAAACTCAAGAGAGAAAAGATACCCAAAAAAGAAATGTTATTGTATGCATATTTCAAGAAAGGATGGCCAGAAAAAAGTACATTTTCCTTGCTTGAAGATATTGAGCACTCACACTGACTCCCTATATGAATCCCATAATTTCCAGAATTGTAACTTAAAATATTCTACTGGTAATATGGAAATCATACCAGTTATCAAAATAGTAAACCAAATTTAAAAATACGTAAATAAATAAAACATTTTTCCATGATATTTTCTTTGTCTTCTCCTTTTGATCTTCATTCATTCTCTTATTTTCCATTCACATTTTTCCATATTCTTACGAAACAATAACCCCCTGCACCAAGTCCCCCCACCTGCACATCATACACACAAGTCATCAAATGTCTTTCCATTGTTTATTGACTTTGCTCTCTCTCTGTTTTTTCCCTTTAATTTCATCCTCCCTAAGACGTAGAGAGATGAGATGAAGCTAACACTAGGGAGGCACTTTTAATTGAAAGGTGGGGTGGGATTCAATGATTATAGCCCATTTCACAACTGCTGAAAGTAGAAGTAATGTTGATCCCATCCACTTAAGTCCAAAATGGTGATTTAGTGCCAAATGCACCATTTAACAATGGTACAGTGATTAGAGTGGGGCAGGCAGGATAGCCTACCACCCATTGTCTATGACATATAGTAGGTCATAATAAATGTTTGATTGAGTTGACCAGGAAAAAATGTCATTGTGGAATGTGTCATGTCAGCTTGAAATTATTGGACTATGACTATAGTGAGGAGAACATAAACCAAAAGAGAATCAATTCTGCCCTAAGGGCTGGAAATTATAATAAAAAAATACTTTCATGAAAGTAAATGGGGCAAAAGAGAAGGGACTAATATTTTGATAATGAAAGTGCACTATTCAACACAAAGGACAAAGCTACCCTAGTGCATTTGAGTGAGAGAAAGTGTTTGAATATAAGAAATAAGATTTTCCCTTGTTATAACCTTATCCCATAATCATTTATTGGACCCTGATTTCAATTTTTAAATACTTAGAATGCAAAGAAATTTGTAGGTGAAAATACAAATTTGTCATGTTGGAGTTTATTTCACTATTATATTTTCAGACAGAGGTTTCATGATGAATGTAAAACCAGAAATGGAATACTGAGAGAAAATAAAAATGTGCTTAGATTTTGCTAAGACTGCCAAAATCTTATGGAAGCATAATTGCCACAGAGTTTCTTTTTTGAGTTTTAAGGGGGAAATGTTATTATAATGCCTTAACAGTTACTCTTTAAAATGTATTTTTACATTTTAAATTCTGAACCTGACAAAAGTATGGGTGAAGATGAATCAGGTAACACCATAATCTGTAATAATATTTAATTAAGGAGTAAATCCAGCCATATGAGATAAAAAGTAAACTGATGCCAACATGAAACTCAAAAAACGCTGTTTAAATATTCTATCAAAAATACTATAGGGAAGCGGGAGTGGCTCAGTCGATAGAGCCCCCGTTTACCATATGGGAGGCCCCGGGTTCGCTTCCCGGGGCTTCCTTGTGAGGGCAGGTCAGCCCGCGTGGCGCAAGGGGCTGATGCAGCGGGACCTCA
>JAQZBX010033103.1:0-25546 GCA_029593785.1 Cabassous unicinctus | reverse complement strand
AGATGGCTATCCACCCAAACTGATCTACAGATTTAACACAATGCCAATAAATATCACCACAGCATTTTTTACTGAATTGGAAACAAACAATAAAATTTATTTGGAAGGGCAAGATGCCCTGCAAAGCCGAAGACAAAATGAAATAGAAAAATGAAATAGGAGGCATATTAGTCATCCAAAGGGGTGGTGATGCAAAATACCAGAAATCTGTTGGCCTTTAAAAAGGGTTTTTTTGGTGTAGAAGCCCACAGTTACCAGGCCATAAAGCGTAAGTTACTTTGCTCACCAAAGTGTATTGCCACGTGTTGGAGCAAGATTGCTGCCTATGTCTGCCAGGGTTCAAGCTTCCTGGGTTCCTCTTTCCTGAGGCTCATTTCTCTGCAGGTTCAGGTCCTCTGTTTTCCCCACAGTTACAGCTGTAGACAATGAGGCTCCCTAGGCTTCACCTCTCTCCACAAGGCCAGCTGTAGACTATCAGGCAAATGGTTCTGTCTCTCTCCCTGGGCTTCTGCTGTGTCTAAAAGCCATCTCTATTCCTCTGGTTCTTCTTCTGTGTGTTCACTTCCCAACCTCCAGCTCAATATTCAACATCAAAACTCCAAAGCTGTCCCTGGCCATGTCTTTTATCTCTTAGTCCCTGGCCCCTAAGTGGCAGGAGGCTCAACACCCTAATGATGTGGCCCAATCAAAGCCTTAATCATAATTTAATCATGGCCAGAGGAACAGAGCAATTTACAGACATAATCCAGTATCTATTTTTGGAATTCATAAATAATACCAACTAAGGGGCAGGGACTGAACACCCTAATGCTGTGGCCCAATCAAAGCCCTAATTATAATTTAATCATGACCAGAGGATCAGAGCAGTTTACAAACATAATCCAATATCTATTTTTGGAATTCATAAATAATGCCAAAATGCTACACTTCACCCTCTGAATTGCAAAAAGACATTACAATATTAAAAAAAAAAAAAACTTATTTCAGTAACAATACTAAGTACAAAATCATATAATCAGTTTAAAGAAACACAGTTCATCTTGGGGTAAAGTGCCATCTGCTGTTGACCTCTGAAACTTACAAAGCCATTCACCTGCTTCCAATACAGAAATGGGAGAGACAAAGGATACACGTTTTCATTATCATAAGGAGAAATTGGGAGGGAAACATGACCCGTGGGTCATCCACAGTTTAATAAACCTGCAGGACATCCTCTATTTGACTTCAAAGTCTGAGAGTCATTCTTAAGATGATGGTTTCTTCTCCTTGGGGTCACATGGGTACCCACCCTCTCCACAGGCTTGCTCAACGGCCATTTTCTTGGTCCCACCCTCATCAAACATCTGGGTGGTGACCAAGCTGTAGACTTCACTCTCCAATTGCTTTCGGGTGATTGCAACAACTTACCCAAACTTTGGGTAAGAGACTTAACCCCCCTAGTACAGTGACGTGAAGACAACCTCCTACCTAATCTTTGGCATATATGTTCAACTCAGAGCAATGAGTTGACCACCTGGCCTTCCCTAATTCATGGGGTACAGGTGTACCCCTCTCAGATTTATGGGGTGCTGACTTTAACCACACTAATCCTTGAGAAATGCGTTCCACCCTTTCTGTATCCTGGGGTGGCAAAACTGTCTTAGAACCTTGGGCAGGAACATCCACCCTTTTCAATTGTCCAACTGCCAGGGCAAACTCACCCTCTCTGTACACAAGGGTGGGGTTCTTCACTTAGCCAAATGTGATGTCTTAATTCCAGATCTCAGATTCCATGGTTTTCCTCTTAAAGCTGATTCTCCTTCAATCTCTCATTTCCATGTCCCTTTTAGTCCAAGTTGACAGTCGTTTTGTTCATACAGTTCTCTCAAAATGCTTGTTGGCCCAAGCCATCAGACAGTAAGACTTTCCAAAAGTCTTTCTAAGATAATTGCATCTTCACTCCTGCTTTACAAGTTCCAAGTTTAGGTAAGTCTTCAAGTAGGACACTATCATCTGAGGGCTTGATTTCCAGAGGCTTGGAATTTCTGGAATCAGTTTCTGGTTTCTATGTGTCCAAAAATTCATTTCTCAGCATATCTCTCTCATCTAGCATTTTACTATAAGCTGCAAGGAGAAGCTAATCCAAATTCTTCAAATTTACTTTGGAAAGTTCTTCTGCTAAATGCCCAGGCTTACCATTTTCAAATTCTGCCTTCCATAAAACACCAGGGGTTAATCTTGCTAAGTTCTCTGCAACTTTAAAACACAGATTGCCTTTTCTCCAGTTTCCAATAATAGTTTCAGCATTTATTTCTAAAAGTTTCATAAAAAGGCTCTTTGAAGGCCATATTATGATCAATAGTCTCTTCAAAGCACTGTAGGTCTTTTATATCAAGCATCTCACAATTTTTTGCAATTGGTAATTGCAAAAGCACTTCCCCACTCCTCAGTACCAAATTCTGTATTAGTCAGCCAAAGGGGTGCTGATGCTGGAGTAGAAGCCCAAAGTTACCAGGCCATAAATCATAAGTTACTTACCTCACCAAATCTATTGCCATGTGTAGGAGAAAGATGGCTGCCTATGATTGCCATGTTCAGGTTTCCTGGGTTTCTTTCCTCTCAGGGCTCATTTCTCTCCAGGCTAAGCTCCTCTGTTTTCTCCACAAGGTCAACTGTAGACTATCAGGTGAATGGCTCTGTCTCTCTCTCCTGGCTTCTGCCATGTCTAACAGCTTTCTATCTTCCTCTGTGATCTTCTCCTGTGTATTCACTTCCCAGGCTCCACCTCAAAGCTCAGAATCAGAACTCCAACTCTGTCCTTTGCTATGTATTTTATCTTTGAGTCCCTGCCCACTAAGTGATGGGGGCACAACATTTATTGATGTGGTCCAATCAAAGCCCTAAACATAATTTAATCACACTCAGAGGAACAGACCAATTAACAAGTATAATCCAATATCTATTTTGGAATTCATAAATAATGCCAAACTGCTACAGGAGGAATCACACTCCCAAATTTGAAATATACTACAAAGATACAGTGGTAAAAACTGCATGGTGTTGGCACAAGGATAGACAGATTGACAAATGGAAATGACCTGAGAGCTCTGATATAGACCTGGCACATACAGTCATCTGATATTCAACAAGGCCACCAAGCCCATTCAACTGGGAAAGAATGGCCTCTTCAACAAATGGTTCTTGGAGAACTGGATATCCATATCCAAAAGAATGAGTGAAGAATACCATATCACACCTTACACAAAAATTAACTCGAGATGGATCAAAGATCTAAATATAAGAGCCAAGACCATACTGACCTTGGAAGATAATGTAGGGAAACCTCTACATGATCTTATATTAGGAAATGGTTTCATGAACTTTACCCCCAAAGTTCAAGCAATTAAAAAAAAATAAATAAATGGGGCCTCCTCAAAATTAAAAACTTTTACACCTCAAAGGAGTTTGTCAAGAAAGTGAAAAGGCAGCCTACTCATTGGGAGAAAATATTTGGTAACCATATATCTAATAGGAGCCTAATATCCAGCATATATAAAGAAATCCTATACTGTGAAAATAAGACAGAAAACCCATGTATAAAATGCACGAGTGATTTGAATAGACACTTCTCCACTGGAGAAAAACAAGTGGCTAAAAAGCACATGGAACGATGCTTAACATCACTAACTATTAGGGAAATGCAAATCAAAAGTACAATGAGATATCACCTTAAACTCATTAAACTGGAAGCTATTAAAAATCAGAGAACTTCAAGTGTTGGAGAGGATGTGGGGAATGGGAACACTCAACCACTGCTGGTGGGAATGTAAATGGTGCAGCAATTGTGGAGGGTAGTTTGCCATTTCCTCAGAAAACTATCTATAGAACTGTCATATGACCCAGCAATTCCACTGCTGTATATATAACCAAAAGAATTGAAAGGAAGGACACCAACAGATATACAGACAACACTGTTCATAAGAGCACTATTCACTCTTGCCAAAATGTGGAATCATCCTAAATGCCCTCCAACAGATGAATGGATAAAAAAATTTTGGTATATACATACAATGAAATATTGCTCAGCTGTAAGAAGGAACACAGTATTAACATATGGGATAACATGGATGAATCTTCAGGACCTTATGTTGAGTGAAGCAAGTCAGGCACTGAAGGACATATTTTACATGATCTCACTGATATGAATTAAGCAAACTGAGCAGACACACAGAGCTAGAGTCTGTAAGATAGGTTTACAGGAATGAGAAAGGGAAAAGATGGTTGTAAGCCAATGCTCATATGGGCAAAATCTATGATAAAGTGTAAGTGTGTATTTGTGCAGTGGAGGGGCATGACAGGTATGCAGTGATACTGTTTGGTTTGGTGGTGCAGGTTTGTTAGAGGGTTAGTGAGGGAGAGTGGGACAGACTGTCCATGGAACTGTGGGGAGAGTTGGGGGAGGGGTCAGGTGAACACTGGGCATTGGTGGGTATGCGGTTGAAGCTACATTGTTACGAATGTCCTTTTGGCAATATGGCAAGTGAGGGTTACTGATTTGGGTGTTGGATATGGGAAGCATTCAGGACAGGGTTCACCTGGGGAAGGCTTCTAGAGAGTGTGTGAGTGTTCATGTTGTTATAGTGTGTTATATAAGTGGGTGGAGACCCATATAATAAGCAGGAAAACATTGGACTCCTATTCATTCTGTGGAGACCTGCTATGTTCTCAAATAGAGGGACAGAAGTCTCTTGCTAAATATATTTTTTATTTTTCCTAAAAGATACTTAGATTACATTAAATGTTACATATAAAATAAGGGATTCCCATATGCCCCACTCCCCACTCCTCCCACTTTTCCCCACATTAACAACTTCTTCATTAGTGTGGTACATTCATTGCAATTGATGAATGCATTTTGGGGCATTGTCACTAAGCATGGATTAAAGTTTACATTGTAGTTTACACTCTCTCTCACTCAATTTTGTAGGTTATGGTGGGATATATACTGGCTGGTATCTGTCATTGCCATGTCACTCAGGACAATTTCAACCCCCATATTACACCATTTTTTCCCTCTCCCTGCCTTCAGCAACTCCAGTGGCCACTGTCTCCACAACAATGATATAATTTCATCTATTGCTGGAATCACAAGTCTATAGTAGAATCCAGTAAGTCTACTCTAATATATATTTTATTCCCCAGTCCTGAGGATTCTGGGATGATGATGCCCAATCCACCTTTAATTGAGAGGTGGCTTTGATGCCATATGGCTGATGGATGGGACTCTCTTCTGGCATTCAGTTGTAGGCTCACTCAGTTCCTTGGTATGGTGGTTGTCCATGATCATCATCTTGTTAGTTGTCCTGGGTGAGTCCAATGAACTGGAGAGTAGGTGTTGCAACTCTGCTGAGGCTCAGTGCACAGCTGGCAAATGGACAGCCCAAAGATTCAAGTCTCTTGGGCGTACACCTACCAACTCCGGTACCAACTATAGGTTCAAATAGAAAGAACAGAGGAGGCATGTGTAGAGAGGCCACAACTGAGTCTAACTCTGTCACACTTGGGAACAGAAAACTCCAACATAGGGCCTTCTGGCAAGACAACAAATGCCAGAGCTATCTGCCATGTGTATAGCACGTTGGTTTCTCCAGAGCCCTCAGGAACCCCACTATTTGGGGTACTATCTACCTTGGCAATCTATGAGATCCTGCTGAGATATCCATAAGCGTTACCTCTGGGATAATGTCCTGACTCACTTTGAAGTTTCTTAGCTACATAAATGCATTTGTCTTTACTTTTTCCCCCTTTTATTCAAAGTCTTTTTCCAGTTGCATTGAAAGCTGGTGCTTGGTATTAATCTCTTGGTGCCAGGGAGGCTCATCCCCAGGAGTCATGTCCCATGCTGGGGGGAAGGTAATGCATTTATATTCTGACTTTGGCTCAGAAAGAGGCCACATTTGAGCAACATGGAGGCTCTCTGGAGGTAATTCTTAAGCATCATACAACATTAAGCTAAGTTACAATTTCAAGAGCATAGGCTCATAAGCATAGTCATCAATATCAAGATCCCATCAATGGATCATTCTTGTCAATAGTCATTGCCCCTGTACTCAGGGGATTCTTGCTGCTTCATTAGAGAATGTGCCAGAGCTCCCCAGGATGGGAATTCAATACTCTTTTAGTTATTGTGTGAATTTCTACCCACTGTGACATTGCCCCATGAACATTTGAACACATTTATATTCTTTATATGTACACCCAGGTGAACTTTCTCCCATGAATCCCCCATCATAGATACCCTACACCAGTCATCCTCTCCTGCCACAGTTTTAACCCCTCTGTGGTCCAAACCTTCTTCAAAAATGAAGCCACAAATAGCGCCAAATATAATTAATAAGAAAATGAAATAATGATAGGTTTAAACATAAGAAATAAAATACATAATAATTTATAAAAACTAAAACTAAATTAAAATTAAAAATTGGCATATTATAACAATAGTGGAAAATATATTTTTTTTAAATTTTTGATGGTTTGCTTTTCCTCGTTGTAGTATCTGTTTTCCTGTATGTACAGTGAAATTTTCTTCCATTTCTTCCCCAGTGTCTTACTTTTTTTTTGTATTGTCTTAAAAAAGTTTTAGTTCACAGTAAAGTCATATACAGAATATAGGGTTCTCTCATATACCCAACATCCTCCCCCTTTTCCCCCTTCCCATATTAATAAGCTTTTTATGTGTGGATGGTACATTTGCTACAGCTGATGTACAAAAATTGAAACATAGCAACTAACCATGGTCAAATGTTTACATTATGATTTATATTTTAGACCATACACTTATAAATTTTGCTAAAATTTAAAATGACCTGTATCCGTCATTGCAAGATCATGCAGAACAATTCCATTGCCCCCTAAATACCCCCTCTTCCATCTATCCTATTCCTCCCTCCACCTCTTCTCAAGGCACATGGGAACCTCCAGACTTCACTCCTTGCAGGACAATAGTTACTTGTAACAACACTGAGAACTTGGCACAGTGTTATGTCCTTCTGTATTATAAACTGTCCATGCTCTCAAGAGACACCCACACCCTCTGTTTGAGAACACATAGGGCCTCCCCAGGATGGGAGTCCAAATCCTTCTCACTCATGTGGATATCCACCCACAGATAAAAAACACTATGACAAAATGATCACTTGAACATTCTCTAAAAGACTGCCCCAGCTGTGCCCTGTCCCAAATGCTTCCATGTAACACCCTAAACCAGTAACCCTTCCTTGTTATATTGCCAAAAGAGCTTTCCCAACATTGTAGTTTCAATCACATAACCACGACTCCCCAGTATTCATCTGCTCCCTTCCCCATCCCTCCCCCCCAGTTCCCTGGACCATCCAACCCACCCTCCCCACACTACCCCCTGTCAAATTTGCACTGCCAAAGCCAGTAGTATTTCTACACCCCTGTCATATTCCTTCCCTGCACTACTCACTTCCACCTTGTCATAGACTTCACCTATAAGAGCATTGGCTCACCCTCTTCTCCCTTTCTCTTTCCTCTAAACTTATCTTACAGACTCTAGCTTTCTGAGTCTGTTCAATTTGCTTACTTCATTTCAGAAAGGTCATGTAATATTTGTCCTTCAATGTCTGGCTTGCTTCACTCAACATAAGGTTTTGAAGATTCCTCCATGGTATCCCATGTGTTAGTACTGTATTCCTTCTTACAGCTGAGTAATATTCCATTGTATATATACATATATATATATATCACATTTTGTTTATCAATGTTCTTGAGAGCATGGGCAGTGCCTAATAGGGGAGGACAGAACAATGTTCAAGCATTCCGTTTTGTTGCATGTAACTATGAATCTTGTCCTTCAAGGAGTGAAGCCTGGTGGTTGCCATGGGTCCCAACAGAAGGGTATGGGTGGTATAGAGTAGATGGAACAGGGAGCATTTTGGGGGTGATGGAAGTGTTCTGCATGATCATGCAATGATGGATACAGGCCATGTTAAATTTCATCAAAATTTATGAATGTGTATGTTCCAAAATGTAAAGTAAAATGTAAATCATTGACCATGGTTAATAGCTATGTTTCAATATTTGTACATCAGTTGCAACAAATGTACCATCCACACATAAAATGTTATTAGTAGGGGAAGTAGTAAAAGGGGGAGGATATTGGGCATATGGAAGTCCCCTATATTCTCTATGTGACCTTTCTGTAACCTAAAACTTGTTTGGAGACAAAATGAATAAAGGAAGACAGAGTGGGAATAAATGGAAGAAAATGTCAGTGTACATACAGGACAAAAGATCTTAGAGTGATGAAAGGTAAAATGTCAAAAAAAATAATGTTTTACAATATTTTTTCCCAAATTATTTTATTTTATTTTATTTTTGTATTTTATTTCTTATTTTTAAAACTATCATTATTATTTCATTTTTTATTAATTGTACTTGGCTGTTCTATTGGCTTCATTTTTGAAGAATTTTTGGATCACAGAAGGGTTACAAGTATGACAGGGGAGGATTATTGGTGCAGCATGTCAGTAGTGGGGATTGCATGGGAGGAGGTTCACCCAGGGCATACATATAAGGCATATAAATGTATTCAAGTGTTCATGGAGTAATGCCATAGAGGTTGGAAATTCATACAATAACCAAAAGGATATTGAATTCCCATGCTGTGGAACTCTGCCACATTCTCTAATGAGACAACAAGAATCCTCCAGGTACAATGGCAGTGACAAGTGAAGGAAGATGGTACATTGACATGCCCTTAATATTTGTGACTGTACTTATGAACATTTACACTTGAAATTGAAGCTTAACCCAATTATAGGGTGCCAAAGTTTTACTTCCTGGAATCCTTCTTGTGGCTCAAGAATGTGGACTTTCTCTAAGCTGACCTCTGTGTATAAATACAATAACCTTCCCCGAGCATGGGACATGACTCACAAAGATTAGTCTCCCTGGAACAAAGGGTTTATTACCAAACACCACCTAGCAGAGCAACTGGGAAAAGACCTGGGACCAATAGGGGGAAAATGTAAATATAAATGAGTTTATATAGTTAAGAGATTTCAAAGTGAGTCAGGAGTCATTCCAGAGGTTGTACTTATACACCTCTGTGCAGGATCTCATTAACAGCCATAGTTGATACTATTCCAAATAGCAGGGCTCCTGAGGGCTCGAGAGATATCCAGAAACTATAGTCAGGGAAGATAGCTCAGGAGTTGGGTGCCTTGCCATTGGACCTTACATTGGAATTTAGGTTCCCCTGTGTGACAGATTTGGACTCACTTGTAGTTTCCCTACATATGGCTCTACTGTCCCATCTATTTGAACATATAATTAGTACTAAAGTTTGTAAGTATACTTCCAAGAGACTTAAATCTTTGCACTGTCCAAGTGCCAGCTGGGCCCTGAATCTCAACAAAGTTGCAACAACTACTCTCAAGTGCATTGAACTCACCCAGGACACCTAACAAGGAGGAGATGAGGTAAAAATGCCATACCAAGGTACTGAGAGAGTCTACAATTGCAAGCAAGAGCGTCCCATCCATCAGCCATATGAAATTGAAGTGCCCTGTCAATTAGAGATGTAGACTTTAATACATGATACCTTGGTAGATATTAATAAGGTAGGAGAAGACTTGAACAATTTTATAAACAATCTCAACATTACAGACATATATAAAACACTCCATCCAATCATAGCAGATTTCACTTTCATCTCAAGGCCTCATGGATTATTCTCCAGGATAAACCACCTGTTCACTCACAAAACATATATTAATAAAAAGTAAATTGAAATTTTACCAAGCAACTTTTCCAACCTGTGATGAAGCTAGAAATGAATAGCAGAAGGAGAACTGGAAAATACACAACTATGTGGAAATCAAACAATATACTCTTAAACAAACAATCGATCAATGAAGTTATCATGAAAATGATTAGAAAATATCTTGAAACAAAATGAAGTTAAAAGACAGCACACCAAACATATGGGATGAGGCAGAGGCAATAATTAGAGTTAAATTTAAAGGTATAGATACTTATATCAAAGAATAAAATCACAAATCCTTTAAAATGTCACATCTGGATGAAATAAAAAATATCAAACCTGACAACAAATTAATAGAATGATTAGACTGTTAGATAAATTATACATAGATAGTTAAATAAGAGAATCAAAGAAACTCAATGTTGGTTCTTTGAGGAAATCAATAATTTCGGCCAAACATTACTAGGCTGGCAAGAGAAAAAAAGAGAGAAGATACAAATAGTTATAATCCAAAATGAAATGGTAATATCACCACTGATTTTGCAGGAATTGAAAGGTTTGTAAGAGAATAATATGCAGAATTGTATACCAATATATGAGATAATTTAGAGGAAATAGATGAATTCCTAGAAACACCTAAGTTACCTAAACTGATACAAAAAGAAATGGAATATCTGAGTAATAAATATCCTCCAAGAGAGAAAAGCCCAGGACCAGAATGATTCACTTGTGAATTCTACCAAGCTTTCCAAGAAGTATTAAAACAAAACTTTCTCAAACTTTCTCAAAAATTGCAGAGAAAAGAGCTCTTCATGTTTCATTCTATGAGGCTAAGATTGTGCTCATTTCAGAGACAGATTAAAAACATTTTAAGAAATCCAGAAATCATTTTCTACTAAATAGGGATAAATGTAATCTTGAGAAGTGTGAATAAATTGAATTCTGTGGAATATTTTTAAAATTATACACTATGACCAAGTCAGATATCTGAAGATTTGCAAGGGTGGGTCAATATAAGAAATCAATCTTTGTGATTCAGTACATCTAAAGAACAAGGGAAACAACTGAACTTGTGCAGAAAAGGCATTAGTCAAAATTCAACATTTCTTTGATACAAAAGAACAGATGGTAATTTCAACATGATAGAGGACAAATATGAAAAATCCATAGTTATAAAATTCATTTGGGAAAAATTGAAAGCTTTCCCCTGAGCTCAGGAAGAAGGCAAGTATGACCAATTTCATCATTTCTTTAAAACCTAGTACTGGAAGTCTTTTGCAGATCAATTAGGCAAGAAAAAGAAATGAAAGACATCTAAATTTGAAAGGAAGAAATAAACTATTTCTACGTTTAGATGATGTGAGCCTTATATAGAAAAGCCCAAGGAATCCATAAGAAAAGTAATATAAGCTAATGAAAAAATTCAGTAAAGTCACCAACTAGAAGACTAACATGCAAAAAATTAGTTTTATGTCTATACATCAGCAAAGAATATTTTGTAATGGAAAATTGTTTAAAAAGTCCATTCAAAATAGTTTTTGAAGAATAAAATGTCTAGGAATAAATTTAACCAAGGACATGAAAAATTTGTACAGTGAAAGCCATAAAATAATGCTGAAAATAATTAAAGAGTACAAAACTATATCCATGTTCATAGGTAGAAGACTTACTACAATTATTAAGATGTCCATACTACCCAAAGGGATTAACAGGTCAAAATAATATCTCTAAAAATCCCACAGGCATTTTTGCAAAAATGGAAAATCCAGTCCTAATAGTCATATGGAATTGTAAAGTGACCCAAATAGACAAATCAATATTTTAAAAGAACAAATTTGGAAGTTTTACATTTCCTGATATCAAAACTTATGTCAATTCCACAATAACCAAAGCAGGATGAAATTGACATCAAGAAAAATGTATAGGCCAAAGGAGCAAAATTTACAGTTTAGAAAACAACCCATACATCTATGGTATACTGACTTTTGGCAAGAATGTCAAGTATATTAATTAACGAAAGACTAGCTCTAACAAATGGCTATGTGTGACTGGAATTTCACTTGGAAAAATATGAATGTGGATTTGTATTTCACACCATATACAAAAATTAACTCTAAATGGATCAAAACCTGACAAAATAACAAAATAACGTAATAACAGAAGCCACAGAAATATTTGAAGAAAACATAGGGAAATGTTATAAATTTGGATTTGCTAGTGGTTTATTAAATATGAAAACAAAGACATGATTTTAAAAAGTAGATAAAATGGACAATGTCAAAATTTAAAACTTTTGTATGTCACAGGACACTCTCAAGACAGTGAAAGACAAACTACAGAATGTGAATAATTGCTAACTTTATATGTGATCAAGGTTTAATATCCAGGGTATTTAGAAAACCATAAGAAAAGACATAGTCCAATTTAAAAATTGGGCCCAGGACTCAAAGTTTTCTTTAAAGAGGATATTCAAAGAGACAATGAATACATGAAAAGATGCTCAATATATTGGTCATCAGGGAAATGAAATCTAAACCACAATGAAATACCACTTCACACTCATTAGAATGGCTATCTTTTTAAAAGGAAATATGTGTGGACAAAGATGCAGAGAAATTGGAACCCTTACACTTGGTGAGCATTGTAATGATTCAGCTACTGTGGATATTCATTTGGTGGTACTACAGAAAGTTGAACATATGGTTACAATATGACATGGCACATATTCTTTGTATATACCCAAAAGACTTGAAAATGGGGACTTGAACATATATTTGTACACAAATGTCTGTAGGAGCATTATTCACAATGGCCAAAATGTGGAAGCAGAGTACCTGTCTACAGATGAATGGATAATGATGTGATATATGCATTCAATAGAATTCAGCTCTATAAAGGAATGAAATTTTGATACATGCTACAACATGGATAAATCTTGGAGACATAATTTTGAGTAATATACTCCATACACAAAAGACACAAATATCTTATGATCTTATTATGAAATACATGAGAGACAAATACTAGATTAAAGCCTAACAGTGGTAGGAGTGAAAGGAACAAAAGAGGGAATAATTTCTTAATGGTTTCATAGTTTCTTTCTGAGAAGATAAAAATGGTTTGGAATTAGATATTGGTGACGATAGCACAATATTGTGAATGTAATCCATACCACTGAATTGTACACTTGAAATGGTTAAAATGGGAAAATTTTAATTTTATATATATTGCTAAAATTCAAAAGTAAAACAAAAATGACCAAAGAATCTGAAAAGATATATTTCTAATGAAGGCATACAAATGAACAATACAGACATGAAACCTTGATTGACATCTTTAATCTTCAGGGAATTACAGACAAAAACCACAATGATAAACAACATGACAACCATTAGGATGAATGGAATAAAAAAGCTATACATTGTCATGGGATGATATGGATGTGGAAAAATGAGAACACCCAAATATTTCAGTATGCAATGTAAAACAGTGAAACTGCTTTGGAGAATAGTCTGGATAATCCTCAAGTTATATAACATAGAGTCATATTGTCACCCCAGAATTCCACAATTTGATATATACACAAGATAAATTAAAACACATATACCTAAAAATAGTTAGCTAATATTTGTGGCAATATAGTTTACAATTCTGCTGTTATTAAATGTCATGACTAAAATATGTCAACCATCTGTTGAATGTATAAACAAAATGTGAAATTCCCATACATTGGAATATGCATTAGCCATAAAAATGAATAACTGCTGACTCTTCTACAATATGGAAGAAACTTAAGAGCTTTATGCTAACTGAAATTAGTCAGTAACAGGAAATGGCATATTATATTATTACATTCATCAGAAAGGTGAGAGTAGGAAAATTTAAAGAGATAGGAAGTGGATTATTGGTAATTTAGGTTTCAGGGAGAATACATTAGGAAACAATAGAGAATGAGATTTCATTTTTCAATTACTAAGCTTTATTTTTAAAGCATTTTTACATTTACAGAAAATGTAAGCAGAATTGTAGAGAATTCTCATATACCTTTTCTCCTCTTACACAGTTTCCCTATTGTTAGCATCTTGCATTAGTTTGGTTAATTTATCCAATTGATGGACCAATGTTGATATGTTGCTATTAACTAAATCCATAGATTATATGATGTTTCTCTCTGTGTTGCACAAATCTGTGGGTTTTAAAAGAAGGAAAATTATGTATCCACTATTAAATTACCTATAAAATGTATTCATTGCCTAACCTGTGCTGCATTTATATGTCCTCTTCCACCACAAATCCCTGGCAACTTCCAATATTTAATGATCTTTACAGTTTAGGCCTTTCTTAATATCATAAATTTGGAATTATATGGCATGTGACTTTTTCATATTTGATTCTTTCACACAGCAATATCTAATTATGCCTCATCCATGATCTTTGGCTGGTTGATAGTTCCTCTTTTTTTTGATGAATAATATTATAACTCCATTGTATGGAAGTACTAGAATATGTCTATCCATTAATCTTTTCAAAGGTATCTTGGTTGCTTCCCATTTTTGACAATTATTAACAATGCTTCTATAAACATTAGTTGGCCAGTGTTCTTTATGGACATAAATTTTCAAGTTATTTGGGAAAACTTAAGAGTATGATTGCTTGTTTAGTATGAAAAAAACTGTCAAGGTCTTCGAAATTTTAATACTTGGCTTTCCCACCAGCAATAATTGAGAGTTCCTGTGTTTCCACATCTTCCTATCATTTGGTTTTGTCAGTGTAGGGATTTTAGTGCTATGAGGAGAAGGAAAAGTTCCAAAACAGACTGTGGTCCTGGTTGTACATATCTGTCAATATACCAAAAGTCATTGAATTGCTCACTTTAACTGTGTGGATTTATATTTTGTGAATTATATCCCAATAATGTTCTCTAATACAATACACTTATATGTTAAAGTGATGTACAGTAATATTTTTATAAAATGAAAGTATCAAGTGTTGGGGATGATTTGGAGAAATTGGGACCTAATATTTTTCTGATGGGAATATAAAATGGTGAATGTGTTCTGGATAGCATTTTAGTGTTTGCTCAAACTTAATATTTAGAATTACCAAATGCCATAGAAATCCCACTTACAGGTATATAGCCCAAACTATTACAAACAAATATCAAACACATACTTTTACATGAATGTTCATAGTAGCATTATTCTCAATAGACAAAGTTGTAAATAACCCCAATATCCATCAATGGTGAATGGATAAATGAAATGTGGCATAACCACAATGGGAAATATTACTTTGCAATAAAAACTAATGATGTAATGAAATATATTACAACATGGATGAATTGAAAAAATAAGTGAAAGAGGGGAGCAGATTTGGTTCAAGCAGTTGAGTGCCTGCTTCTCACATGGGAGGTTCTGGTTTTGTTCCCGGTGCCTCCTAGAAAGAACAAAAACAAACCGCACACAAAATGAATGAAAAAAGCAACGCAGGGTTGCCGATGTGGTTCAGTGGTTGAGTTCCGGGTTGCCACATATGAGGCCAGGGGTTCAATCCCCAGCATCCAGTACCTCAAAAAATAATAATAATAAGTGAAAGAAGCCTGATGGAAAAGTTCACATATTGCATGATTCCATTTCTATGAAATGTCCCAAAAAGGTAAATCCATAAATGCAGAAAGTAGAATAATAGTTGGCAGGGCAGGGAGAAGGGGGTTGTAGAATGGGTGCCTAATGGGTACAAGGCTATATTTAGTATAATAAAATTATTTTGGAACTAGAAAGAGGTGATAGTTATACAACATTATAAAAGTACTAAATGCCACTGAATTCTACAGTGTAAAATCATTAATTATATGTTACATGACTTTTATTTCAAAAATTTAAAAAAACCTACTTTTTATGAATAACAATAGATTTAAAATATATTTATACATGATCAAATTAAGATGTTTTGTAAATCGGTGATGTTTAATGGGGACATATTTTTTCTAAAGGTAATTTATTTTTCTACAAATTTAAGCATTTTTGTTATCACTATTATGAATAATAGCAGGAATGTTTAAGTGGCATTCTAAAAATGATAACTTTGAAGATACTATTCCTTTTTTAAGAATCATGGAGGTATAATGACTACCTCATTTATTAGTCAGAATTTATTTTATAACTTTTCAGGAGGTCATAAATCTAAATTTGATTTGGTCTGAAACCAATATTTCAATCAGAATTGCCACACTCCATTTGGGGACTGTTAAGAAAATTTCATTTTCTTTTCCATGCTATTGAGCTACATTATTTGACTTTTTCAGCTTCTGGTAACTGCCATCATTCCTGGGCTCTTAGTCCCTTTCAACATCTTCAAAGCCTGCAGTATAAGCTATTGAATTCTATCTGCTGTGGTTGTCATATTATGCTTCTTCTTCCATGTATTCAAGTGTATCTCTAGGCCCCTCTTTTAAGTACACTTGTATTGCAGTTAGGGACCACTGGTATAGTACTGAATAACCATAATCTCAACATCTGTATCTTATTCACATGTGCAAAGGCCCTTTATCTATATTAGGTAAAATCACAATCCAAAGATTAAGATTGAATAACTTGGATATTTGGGGATCACAGGATCATTATTCAGTCTTCCATATTCCATTAATCATTTTTACCCTGGAAACTGTAATCCACTATATATAGTGGTTGGGTGTGAGGTTCAAGTCTTGCCGTTGAGCCTCACTGGTAGCACAAGTGGCAAAATGTAGAGTGCTTACCAGCCCAATTTGCATTACTTTAATCACTGTCATGGATGCTTTTGGATAGGGAGGGAAAGTAAGCACCCTATTTAGACCCTCATGAACCATCACAGCAGATGAAAGAGATCTACCTGTTTATTCCAGATGGAGAATGGAAACTCAGATTTTTGCTATGCATTTCTTTCAGCATCACCCTGTCTAGTATGTATTATAGCCAATAAGGAAAGCCAAGAAGCTCACTTCTAAAAGCAGTAGTAGTACATTTAGTTCTCAAGTCACTATGATGCTCAAATTCTTCCATCGTTTAGTCTTTCTATACTTGTATATTTGCATGATTATTTCCAAATATTGTATATACAAGTGTGTGATCTAAGAGAAATGGAGCTAATTACTATTTCCTGAACCAGACAACATTTCTTAGGTTCTGTGTGACTAGAACTTCCAGACTCAAACAAGTCATGAGCAGTATTCTTACCTTCCATTGTTGTTTCAACCCCAAGTAGCTGTGATACAGAATAAGGGAAAGGGAATGAATAACAAAAAATGTCTTCCAATCTTTTTTACTAATTGAATCCAGAATCCATATGCCAGGTATTAACAGAAGAAAAAAAAGTGGTTCATATCCTTATATAGGGCTTGTACTCAGAAGAAACATAGTATATTCAGGTATCAAACAAATTATTGAAAAATTTTAGGCATGTTGCTAACATAGAAAGAGGTGAGTAATAGAGCACAAAAAATATTATATACTCACAATATTATGTGAGTTCAAAGAAATCAGTGCTACAGGTACTAATGTTAAAGACAATGTCAATTATAGAACATTGTGGGACTATGAGCATTGAAACTTCCAGAATACTAGGTCATACTTGAATCTCATACATTTTATTTTTGTTATTTATTTCTGTTTCATTTTATTAGGTCATAAATGCTGTGAAGGTGGGAATATTGTATATTGTACAACTTACTCCCCAGAATAAATCAGGATCTGGAACATTTGAGAACCTCATTAAGTATAAGATATTGAAATAATTGATCTGAGAAAGGACCAACAGCTCTAACTTTACCCTAGCCAACCATCATGCACGTTTAGCTTCCAACATGGCCATACTCACTGGGGATCTGTTTCTTTCTCCAAGGCATTTGAATATTAGTGACATTTCTTCTGCACAAAGAGTGGGAATGTGTATGTAAACATAGAAAATGGATTCACAATGATCAGTGTTATGTTAATGAATGAATGAAGATATGTACCTCCTATTCATTCTATGTCATTTTGAAAATTAATAATTCCTCATATCTTTAATTATATTCCACCTGCTCATCCACTGAGACATCTCTGCATTTTTGCCATAAATCCTTTGGCAACTAATTTATATTATAAGGATTATCCCATTCCTTTACTTAGTATTATGGAAGTTTTTCTTTCTCAGGTACCTAAAATATTATTTTCCTACTGATATTTAAATTAACTCATATTTCATTTAATTTATTATAGCAAGAACAGTATTTCAAAGGGAGATATGTGTGGACTAACAGGCATTACTGACAAGTAATCTGTTTATTAAAACATATTCTATTATTCACTGCTATGCACACTCAAATTAACAGTATATGATCATTATGTAACTTCATCTTGTGTTGTGCATCTTTTAATTAAAACTCAGTGCTATTTCCAGATTCACAGCAGTCATTATAATTTAATTTACTGTTGAATAAAAAATAGAATTTGCCATATTAGAGAAATCATAGGAACAGATTTTATATCACATATACTTGCAAGTACTAATCTGTTTTGGGAAAGTTTCATATTCTTCCTACTACTTGTTACAAAATTCTGTGTTCATAGCCAGACCACTTTACAATTCTCCATTATTATCATAATTATTTTTCAGTAACAAAGTAGGCAGTATTCTGAATTTATATTTTGAATAGTGTGGAAATTATCTTCTGAAAGATTTTCCCCACTCTGATATTTCTGAGGCAAATACTAGCTGAATGTTTTTTCACTTTGATTTTGGCAGTGTCCTTACTTCAGTATGAAACCCTACATGGTGTTGAAGAAATCTTCATTTGGATTTGGATATCCAGTTCTCCTAAAACCATTTGTTGAAGATGCCTTTCTGTCCCAGTTGAGCGGGCTTCATGGCCTTGTCAAATATCAACTGACTGTATATGTGAGGATCTCTGTCAGAACTCTCAATTTGGTTCCATTGGTCAGTGTGTCTATCACTGTGCCAATACCATGCAGTTTTGACCAGTATAGCTTTGTAGTCTGCTTTAAAGTCAGGTAGCATCTTTCCTCCAATTTTGTTTTTATTTTTCAATATGTTTTTGGCCGTTTGGCATCACCCTTGCCCTTCCAAATAAATTTCATAATTAACTTTTCCAATTTAGTAAAAAAATGTTGTAAATTGCAATGAATCTGTAAATCAATGTGAGTAGGACAGAAATCTTAATGATGTTTAGTCTTCCAATCCATTAACATGGAATATTCTTCCATTTATTTAGGTCGTCTTTGATTTCTTTTAACAATGTTGGGTAATTTTCTATGAAAAAGTCCTTTACACCTTTAGTTAGGTTTATTCCTTTGTATGTGCTTTTTTTAGTTGTTGTTTTAAAGGGAAATATTTTTTTCTTGATTTCCTCCTCAAATAGCTCATTATTGGTGTATAGGAATGCTACTGATTTTTCTGTGTTGATCCTATATCCTGAAAATTTCCTGAACTCATTTATCAGCTTTAGAAGCTTTGCTGTAGATTTTTCAGGGCTTTCTATGTGTAGGATCATATCATCTGCAAATAGTGAAATTTTAACTTCTTCCTTTGCAGTTTGGATAACTTTTATATCATTTACTTGCCTAGGTGCTCAAGCAAGTACTTCTAACACAATGTTAGATAAAAGCAGTGACAGTGGGCATCCTTGTCTTGATCCAGATCTTTTTGTCCAGAAAGAATGCTGTATTTTGTCAAATGCTTTTTCTGCATCAATTGAGATGATCATATGATTTTTTGCTTTCAATCTGTTAATGCAAAGCATTATATTGATTTTTTTATGTTGAAACTTCCTTGCATACTAGGAATGAAGTCCACTTGGTCATGGAGTATAATTCATTTGATGTGTTGTTGAATACAATTAGTACATATTTTGTCCAGGATTTTAGCATCCAGGTTCATTAGAAATTGGTCTGTAGTTTTCTTTTCTTGTGGCCTTCTTTTTGTGGCTTTGGTATTTGAGTGATGGTGTCATAGAATTAGGCAATGTTTCCTTCACTTTTATTTTTTTAGAAGAATTTAAACAGGATTGGTGTTAGCATTTTCTGGAATGATTGGTAGAATTCACCTGTGAAGCCATCTGGTTCTTGGCTCTTCTCAGCTGAGATGTTTTTGAGGACTATTTCAATCTTGTTATTTGTGATTGGTCTACTGAGTTTATCAATTTCTTATTTCATCAATGTAGGCTGCTAGAAATATGCCCATTTCAATGAATCAAGAAATATTGAAATTATACAAAGTGATTACTCTCACCACAATGGAATGAACCAGGAAATTAATAAGGGGCAGAGAACCAGAATAGGCATAAAGTTATAGAAGTTAACCAACAAATTCTTAGATAATCAGTGAGTTATGGAGGAAATTGCAAAAGAAATCAATAACTACCTTCAAATAAGTGAAAATGAGAGCACAACATATCAAAACCCATCAGATGCAGGAAAAGCAGTGCTGAGATGGAAATTTATACCCATAAATGCATATATTTGAAAAGAAGAAAGAGCTAAAATCAAAGACCTAACTGCACACCTGGAGGAATTAAAAAAGAACAACAATCTATTCCTAAAGCAAGCAAAAAAAAGAAAATATCAAAGCTTAGAGCAGAGCTAAATGAAATTGAGGGATATCACCAGTGATCCTACAGAAATAAAGAGTATCATAAAAGGATACTTTGAAAAATTCTATGCCTACAAGATGGATAACTTTGATTCAACATATTTTGAAGCTCTCCAGGTGATTCCAATGTGAACCAAACTGAGAATCAGTCCACAGGCACTACTTATCCAACTTCAGTATGCATAAATGTTAATTGGGAGCTATTGATAATGTGCATATTTTGATGCAGCATGGCTGGCTTTTAACTGAGAGTCTGTATATCTAACAAGGTATGGGGCCATGGAAACAACTGTGTTATCAAGCTCCGCTTTTCTCTTAGGAAAATGAAATTTGATGAATAATTTTTAAAAATGATCCCATATATTTAGAATCTAAAACACCTGTATGACAATTCATACTTTTGAAAACTTTATTAACATTGAACAAAATTTAAAAGCATATTTACAGTGCCACTTAATATTCAAAGGCCAAGAGAATAGTCTCCATACTAATTGCCTGTAGGGGTTTCTATGGAGCAATATCTTTTTTCTTAGGATAGGGATGCCTTTAAGAGATGTAGATCCCATGGGTGGTCCTTCATGCAAAGTCTTGCAAATTTCAGTAAACTGCTCACCAAATATAGATGTATTTCTTATCTTCCTATTCACATTATAGTTTTCTATGTAGTAAAGTATAAAACCTAGTTTGATGAGTACCACTTTATACTCTAATTCAATTTAAATAATTAAAATAGTCAGTGTCTCTATGACCACCCCCAGTTTTATCTGGAGTTCTGCCATATGCACATTTGTGGAAGTGCTGATGCACCAGACACAGCTCCTCCTGCATCCTTCCCCTCCTCAGGCCTTCAGGAACCTCTAAGTCATGTGCACTTTCCTTGCATGGAATATTTCTTTTTTTTAGGAGGAACCAGGGATTGAAGCCGAGGCCTTTTACATAGCAGGCAGTCACTCAACCACCAAGCTACATCACTCCCTATTCAGTTTTAAGAAATAGTCTTCTATAAGACATTTCATAAGAACTTAAATCAAGTCTTCTTTTGGGCCTGACACTAGCCCTCAGTTGGGCAAGTGTTCCTCTTGAGGTGAATTTCTAAACAAATTTTGGCAATGACTTCTTTTAAGATGGGATTCATTTGCTCAGTTTTTCCAGTGGATTGACGTTTTCAGGGAGAGTGCAAGTGTCAATGTATAACAGTCTAGACACATCCTTAGTCACCATGTTGTCACTTTGTATAGAAATAGGAAGTTCAAACTTTGGAATGATTTCTTTAAGTAAGACTTTGGCTACTTCTCAAGCTTTTTCCATTTGGAATGGGAAGGCTTTTACCCAATTAGTGAAAGCGTCTACAAACAGTAGCAAATACTTGAAAGTTCTCAGCAGCTTTTGGAATTACAGTAAAGTAAGTTTGCAAGTGCTCTCCTCTTCCTAGTCCTCTGTATTGTACCCCTTTGGTTAAAGCTGGAGCCTTAGTTTTAGGGTTAACTTGAGCACAAGTTATACACTGATTATTTACTGACTGAATCAATATACATAGATTGAGTCCTTTGAGGAATTGACTTATTCCCTGGAAGAGTTTCATGTCCATAATGAGTAAATCTATGGAAAAAAGTGGTAATGGGTCTCACTAGGCTTTCAGGTATGAATAATTTGAAGTAGTCTTCCCAAGATTTTGCCAGGGATTCTCTTTTCAACCAGCCATTGTCTGTGGCTTGAGTATATTCCCACTCTTTTGCTCATGCTGTTGGGGTTTCCCAAATAGCTTTAGGTTAGGGTCTCACCAACTCTGGGGTATTAATAAGTAGTCCAGTCTTTCAGGGTGGAAGGCTATAGTAAGAGTTGGTTCTTTTCTCCTTAAAACTAATTTAGTGTTTTTTATCACCTAAACTGTTTGTTTCCTTGCTGTTGGAAATTTGGTGTCTTCTGCAATCAATGACTGCTAATTGCTTGGAGAAGCATCAAAACTTCTAGTAACTTTAGAATGAGATCAACATATTTTATGTCATTATTAGCAGGAGGGAGTAATACCATCTTTTTCCAAATGGCTCCATGGGTATGTAACACTGCACAAGCATATCTGGAGTTTGTATAAATGTTGACTCTTTGCCCTGCACTTAACTGGAGGACTCTTCCAAGGACTACTAGTTCAACCTTCTGAGCTGAAGTCCCAGGGGGCAGGGATCCTGCTTCCAAAGTTCCTACTGGGGTGACTACCAAATACCCTGCTCTTTGCTTCCTATGGTCCATAAAACTGTTTCCATCAGTAAATAATTCAAGAGCTGGGATTTTTATGGTTACATCAGTTACATCAGGGTTACATAATTGAAGAGCTGGGATTTTTAGGGCTATTTTTAGGGTTACAAATATATATTTGAATATATTTCCTTAAGGGGCTGTATGCAGTCATGTTTGGGGAGTTTCCACTCTGGTGTATCCTAAACTCTGGAAGCAAGGTGGCAGGGTTAATTTGTCAATAGTCTTTAAGGTCACAATAGGATTGTCTATCAGTGTGGCTTGACTGCTCTCCTTTTTGTTTAAATATTGTAATTACATTGTGTGGAGTAAAGATGTAAGCTGGAGAGATTAATGTGAATATTTCTGTCTGTAGAAGATGGTCCCAAGTAGCTGCGCTGTGTGCAGACAGGCAGGCCAGCCTTGAGATACAGGTTCTAGCTGTTTGGATGGGTATGTTATTGGTTGGATGCTAATCCAAAGGGTTGAGTTAAAACTCCCAGGGTGATGCCTTGTCATTCCGTTAGAACAAGTGGAACTTTTTCTGTGGAATCTGGCAGTCCTAGAGCTGGGCAGTAAGTGATTTTGGATTAAGGTTCTAAAAGTAAGTGCACATTCTGGTGTCCAGACTAGGGGCTCTTTATCATTTCCTTTAAGTGCTTCATATAGTGGCTTAGCTATAAGTCCAAAAGTAGGTATCCACACCTTATAGTAACCAGCCATGTAGAGAAGCCCTGTGATTTCCTTATTGTTCTTATTATGTATAATGTTTCTTCTGACTGTGCAGGAGGGCCCGTTGTCCCTCAGAGAATTAAAAACCAAGATATTTAACATGAGTTTGTGTAACTTGGGCCTTCTTTCCTGACACATATATCCTTTTACTGCTAGCCTATGTAACATTATTTCTGTGTTCTCATCTGAGGCTTCTTGTGTCTTACTATCAAAGAGAATGTTATCTAGTTATTGAAGGAAGTGTCCTTCCCTAAGTTGCACCCCATACAGATCCTTGGACAGGGTTTGCGCCAAAAGGTCAGAGAATTCTTAAACCCTTGCAGCAACACAGACCAACAGTAATGTTGCTTCATTCCAGTGTTGGGATCTTCCCATTTCAAAGCAAAGAGTCTCTGTGATTCCATCTCTAGCAGGATGCAAAAGAAAGCATCTTTTAAGTCCGGGACTGTGAATCAGTGTATGTGTTAGCAATATTAACACAGAGTGTGTAAAGATTGGGCACTGAATGGATTTCCTCCACTATGTGATGAATAGCTCTCAAATCTTGTACAAATCTACATTCCTGGTTACCTGGTTTAAACACTGGTAAGATACAGGTATTAAAGTCCAGGTGACAGGGTCTAATTAGTCCCTACTTGAGAAATTTCTTGATTAGGGATAAGATGCTGGCTCTAGCCTCCCATTTGCAGTGGATACTGTTCTAGGTGTGGTGGGGTGGTGTTTGACCACAGTCTTACCTTGACTTTCTGTGCTTCAACTGCCCATTCTTGGAGTCCCCCATTAGCACATATCTCAGCTGGAACCTGTTGTTTTTTCTCTTTGGGTAGTTCAAACTTCTCATTGCCTCCACCTAAATCCAGCAGGGCTGCTTGGAAAGCACAGATGTGTATGGCTGGGACCTGTATGTTCACTTCATTAAATGAAAATCAAAGTGAAGCTTGCAATTTGGAGAGTAAGTTTTGGCTGAGAAGGAGAATTGGACATTCAGGCATGTAGGGAAATCTATGAGTCAATAGAGTCTCTCCAGTCTGACATTACAGTGGTTCTGAGAATGGTTTAAAGTTTTAGCCCCCAAAACATCAATGATAGTCATTAATTACTTTACTTAGTCTCTGGTTTAAAATAAGTGATCCAGTGTCCACTAAGAAGTAAACTAACTTCTTACCCACTTGAAATGAGACCCAAAGTTCTGTGTGAGTGATTTGGATAGTTTCCTGACCAGTCAAGTTGCTCTCAAGCCCCATCACTCCAGGTTGCTCTCTTCATCTCCTGCTAACTTTGGGACTTGGGCCACTAGTTAGGATGTCCTGGTTCCTCCCTTCCCAGGGAGACTCTGGCATTCCTACTTCCAGTGTCCCTCCTCCTTACAGTAAGCACATTGCTGGGGACATGATGACTTTCCTGAGGCCCCTGGGCGTTCTTACACTTCACTGAGGTTCCCATGGAAGCTTTTCCTCATCTCAGGGTCTGTGGACCTCCAGCATTTTTGCTGATAGCTGCTCCAATGAGGCTGGATTTGTAGGCAGCAAATTTCTTTTGCTGCTTCTTATGGGATGACTCTGAGTTGTGAAAAACATACAGGCAAACTCTGCTAATTATGACATAGACATGTCAAATTCCCCTTCCTATTTCTAGAGTTTTCTCCTTATATCAGAAGCATATGAAGTATAATTAACAATTCAAAGGTTAGTGGGGGCCTCTGGGTCTAAATCAGTGTACTGCCTATAGGCTTTAAGCAGTTGCTCTAAATAGACAGGAAATGATTTTTCAGATTCTTGAACTATTTGCTGATTTTATAAAGGTTCCTTTCCTTGAGCACTCTTTTTCAAAGACCTGCAATAATATAAGACCTGAGCCAGGGGTTTTATCCCTACTTAATATGTTGGCAGTAGGTGAGTTGAGCCCTTCCCAGCTGCCAGGAAATTTAGTAACTCAGTTGCTTTTGGGCTCTTTGTATCTCTGTCTTTCACCCTCCCGGGAACCTCGGAGCAGGTCTCTCGGGCAAACTTTTGATTCTTTCGCTGTTGTTTTTGTGAGAGTTGAGCCTTGTCTGCCTAATCTGATGTCATCTTCCCACAATCCCTGAATGTTGAATTTTAACAAATGGTTTTTCAGTACTTAATGGGAAGATAAGATGGATTTTTCTTCTTTAGTTTGTTAATGTGGTAAATTATATTTATTGGTTTT
>JAQZBX010033102.1:0-25542 GCA_029593785.1 Cabassous unicinctus | reverse complement strand
AAAAAAAATACAATTTACAATAGTAACTAAAAGAATCAAATACCTAGGAATAAATTTAACTAAAGATGTAACGGACTTATATACAGAAAAGTACACAACATTGTTAAAGGAAATCAAAGAAGTCTTAAATAAATGGAAAAATATTCCCTGTTCATGGATAGGAAGAATAAATATCATCAAGATGTCTATCCTACCCAAACTAATCTACAGATTTAATGCAATCCCAATAAAAATCAACACTGTATTTTATAAGGAACTGGAAAAACTAACCCCAAAATATATTTGGAGATGTAAGAGGCCCCGAATTGCCAAAGACATATTGAAAAAGAAAAATGAAGTTGGTGGTATCACATTACCTGACTTTATAACATACTACAAAGCTACAGTGATCAAAACCACATGGCATTGGCACAAGGATAGACCGACTGACCAATGGAACCAAATTGAGAGTTCTAATATAGATCCTCGCATATACTATCATCTGATATACAACAAGGCCACCAAGCCCACTCAGTTGGGAGAGAATGGCCTCCTTAACAAGTGGTGCTTGGAGAACTGGATATCCATATCCAAAAGAATGAGAGAAGAATAGCATTTCACACCTTATACAAAAATCAACTCCAGATGGATCAAAGATCTAAATATAAGAGTCAAAACCATAATGACCCTGGAAGTTAATGTAGGGAAGCAACTATAGGACCTTGTAATAGGAAATGGTTTCATGAACTTCACAGCCAAAGCATGAGCAGCAAGAGAAAAAATAGATAAATGGGATTTCATCAAAATTAAAAACTTCTGCACCTCAACAGATATTATTAAGAAAATAAAAAGGCAGCCTACCCAATGGGAGAAAATATTTGGCAAACATATATCTGATAGGAGCCTAATATCCTGCATATATAAAGAAATCCTACACCTCAAAAATAAAAAGACAAACAACCCATTTAAAAAATGGGCAAGAGACCTGAAAAGACACTTCTCCAAGGAAGAAATAAAAATGACTAAAAAGCACATGAAAAAATGCTCGACATTGCTAGCTATTAGGGAAATGCAAATCAAAACCACAATGAGATACCATCTTACACCCATCATAATGGCATCTATAAAAAAAACAGCAGAATATAAGTGTTGGAGAGGATGTGGAGGAATAGGAACCCTCATCCACTGCTGGTGGGATTGTGGAATGGTCCAGCCATTGTGGAAGACAGTTTGGCAATTCCTCAGAAAACTAACAATAGATCTTCCACATGATCCAGCAATTCCACTACTGGGTATATACTCAGAATAATTGAAAGCAAAGACACGAACAGATATATGCACACCAATGTTCATAACAGCATTGTTCACTATTGCCAAAAGTTGGAATAAGCCCCGGTGCCCATCAACAAATGAATAGATAAGGAAAATGTGGCACATACATACAATGGAATATTACTCAGCTGTTAGAAGGAATAAAGTGCTAACACATGGAATAACATGGATGAATCTTGAAGACATTATGTTGAGTGAAGCAAACCAGGCATTGAAGGATGAACAGTTTATGAGGTCCTTGATTTGAATTGAGGAAAGTTAACAGTTTCTGAGAACCACTGACTTAAAGATAGGCTAACAAAAGAGAGAGAGAGAAGGGTAGGTTGCGAGCCATCACCCATATGGACATAATCTATGGTAAATTGAAAGAGTATAGTTACATATTGAAGGATAGGACAGGTGGCTAGAGATTTTACTGGATTTGGTGGTGCAGGGTTAACAAGTGGGTAGATTAAGAAGGGCAGGTTAGAATACCCAGGGCATGTAACTATGAATCTTGACATCCCATGAGCCAAGACAGGGAAGAGTCATATGCCCCAGGGTGTGGGGAGGAAGGAACAGAAAAGTTCAAATGGCGTATTTAGTGGTCATGGGAAATATTCTTCATTACCTTACAGTAATGGACACAGGACATGGTAAATATCATCAAAAATTATTAAACTGTACAGTCTAAATTGAAAACCATACTGTAAACCATTGACAATTTTTAGTTGCTAAATCTACTCTCTGTTTAACAGTTATAACAATGCTAACATGCATTAAAAAAAGAAAAAGGTTTTAATATGGGTTTGGGAAGGGTGAGGAAGGTTGGGTGTGTGGGAGTCTCTAGTATTCCATGTATGACTTTGCTGTGACCTAAAACTTCTTTGAAAATTAAATCAAAATTTGGGAGACACTGGGGAATGAGAGGGGGAAGGTGTCACCATACACTGGACATCTGATAATACAGTAATAAAAGGAAAAAAGAATAAATTCTTTCAAAAAAAGGATTTTTTTTGTTTTTTTATTTCCCATTTTTTCATATATCCCTATCCACTAATTATATTTTATTTTTAGTTTAGTTTCTTTTTCTTCTTCTGAGTGTCCTTGTACATATCTCTAGCATTTAAGCTTATCATTATTATTTCTTTTTCCTACTAATTGTATTTTATTATTTTATGGGCTTCATGTTCAAGAAAGGTTTAGATCACAGAAGGGTTACAAGGGGGTCTGCAGTGGATCATTGGTGGGGGTTGTCTGGGATGGGGGATTTCATGGCAGTATATTCATCTGAATATATATGAAAGATATATAAAATTGTTCAAATGATCAAGGGATGGGGCATGGTCACGGTGGGTAGACAATTACTCAATAAATGAGGGAATCTGAATTCCCAGCCTGGAGAGCTCTGCTACATTCCCCAAGGGAGCAGCAACAGTTCCCTGAGTGCAGAGGCCGTGTCTGGCAAACAAGGATGGCCCACTGATGGGTTCTTTTTATTGAGGACTACCCTTATGAGAAATTGCTCTTCTAATTGAAACTTAGCCTACTGTTGTGGGGTGCCTAAGGGTTGCCACCTGAGAGCCTCCTTGTTGCTCAAATGTGGACTCTCTCTAAGCCAAACTCAACATATGAATGCACTACACTTCCCCTAACGTTGGACATGACTCCCCGGGATGAGCCTCCCTGGCAACGAGGGATTAATACCAAGTGCCAACTGGCAACACAATTGGGAAAAGACCTTGAATAAAAGGGGGAAAAGGTAAAGAAAAATGAGTTCACGTGGCTAAGAGACTTCAAAGAGAGTCGGAAGGTCATCCCAGAGATAATGCTTATACACACCTCAGTAGGATCTCATAGAACACCAAAGTGTATATCACCCCACACAGAGCGACCCCTGAGGGCTCTGGAAACCCCCAGGTCCTATATAAGTGGGGATAGTCCCAGAGATTGATGCCTAATTAGTGGACTCTTCATTGGAATCTGTGCTCATGAGAGTGACAGAGTTGGACTCATGTAAGTCCTCCCTGCACATGGTCCATCAGTCCCTTCTATTGAAACCTATATGTGATGCTGGAGTTTTTAGGTGTACTTCTAGAGACTGAAGCCTCTGGCCTACCTATGTGCCAGCTGTGCCTGGAATCTCGGTGGAGATGCAACTCCTACCCTACAGCTCAATGGACTCATCCAAGTTACCTGGTGAGGAGACGACGATGGGCAACGACCAGCCCAGGGAATGGATAGGACCTGCAGCTGCAGGCAGGATAAACCTATCCACCATATATATGGGATATAAGCCCTCTCTCACTTGGAGGTGGAGTGGACATCACCATCCCAGTCCCCTCAGGATTGGGGGAGGAACTGTGGACTAGAGTGGACTTGGTGGTGTCCTGTTGTAAACATATTGTGATTCAAGCAATGGAAGAAATTGTAACAGTGAGGTGGAGCTGGTGGCCACTGGACGTTTTGGGGGCAGGGAGAGGAGGGGCAGTTGAAATACAGAGGCTTTTTAGGGACTTGGGGTTTGTCCTGAGTGGTGTTGTGGTGACGGATGCAGGCCGTTTTCCATCAGCATATACCATTCAGAACCGTGTGGGAGAGAGTGTGGTCTATGATGTGAACTGTGGTCCATGCTCAGTGGCAAGGCCCCAGGATGTGTATATCCATTGTGGGTGCTGTTTCACATGGATGAAGGATGTTTGTGTGGGATGTTGTTGGAGGTGTGGGAGGTGGGGAACATGGGAATCCCTGTAATTTCTGAGTAATATTTAGGTAATCTTAGCACCTTTATAAATACATACATATAATTACATTTATGTAAACAAATGCACATATATGCATATGTATTTATATATCATTTTACAAATATTTGTATGTATTGTGAAAAATTTGATTTTTACCCACAATATTAAAAAAAAAAAGAAATTAAAAGAATTGAAACCCTGATGCTTACTAGTTTATGATCCAGGGAGGGAGACTCTTAATTAGCATGCAATTCAAATAGGATGTGTGATAGTTAATTTTGTTTGCTTATTGGATAATTTATGGTGTTCAGTTGTTTGACCAATTACTGACCTAGAAATTCCTGTGGAGTTATTGTATAAATGGAATTAGCATCTACAATCATGTGACTTTATATAAAGGAGATGATTCCTGATAATTGGGTGGCTCTTACACAATCCATTGGTGGATTTTAGAGCAAAGACTAAGGTTTTCAGAAAAAAGAAATATATTCTGCAATAAGCCTACAATATCAATCTACCTTGGAATTTCTAGCCTGTCAAACTCTACTATGAAATTCAGAGTTTGGATCACAGATATGCCAGCCCCTACAATTTCTGTTTCTCTGGAGAACCCTGACAGATAGTGTTGTTATATGCTTTAATATTAGAGATGCTTGTGTTATTTCATAGAAAAAAGAATGCTTGTCCAAGTCAAAAATACCGGTTAATGGAAGCATCATTATGTGGATGACAACAGACCTTAGTCTGTATTGATGAATAAAAAATATTCAGTTAAAGAATGTGAGCTAGAGTATGCTCGGCATATGCTACTGCATAAATGAAGTGATGAGACTTGGATTATTATAATTTGTTCAGGACTGGTGCTAGGCGTAATACTAAAGAAATATAAAATATACAAAGAGTAAGTTACATGACATCATTCTAGTTATGTACATGTTTGTCCTTTCTTAGAGACTTTTTCACTGTTCTGTGGACTGTTATGTAAACAAAAGTTATTTTAGATGGATGATTTCAGGAGAAATTCCAAACATGTATATAAAGTAAGAAAGGCAAGAAAGCAAACCATCTCTGAGAGTGCACTGATGACAACACATTATTTCCAGAGACATGCCTCCTCATGAGGCAGGTTTTTGAGATTTGAAAGATGCAATGTCCTTGAGATGCCAAAGAGAGCATGATAACATTCAGTATTCTCTGCATTGTTGCTGCCACACTATGTTCATTACTGAAATGAAAAGATGGTCATTTTACTCAGCTATGAATCACACTTGGTTACCAGGTCTCGGAAGCACCAATGCTTGATCAGTAGTTTCACAAATTCCTTCATGACAAAATCTGTCTTTTCTGTTTCTACTCAAAATATTTATATTAATAAGGCCCAAAGATTGCTTTTCTGCTGACTTGGTAATAGGAATCATGATTTCCACATTCCCATTCCAACTATCTTTCCCCAAGCATTACACATAAAGCTTCCTCTTACTTTCAATATCTCAATATTAATGAATTATGTAACACAAATATGTCAGACCAGTTATTCAATGATTCAATAGAAACTGTAGTGGCTATTTGCCTTTATTTTACTGTTTGCATGAGAACGCAAGTCATATTTGTTCAAGTGGGCTACAACAGTAGAATCTATTATTCATGATTTTTGAATAATATTTGAAAATATTGGGAAAATTATAAAGAAGAAAAGTAAAATTTTAAGTCCCTGATTCTAGAGGTGAGGAAGAATGGGTTATGGGACCATCATTTTACCTTGTTTGATGTTGCTAAATTAATTGAATAAAACATGAATAAAACACAAAGTGATTAAGAAATTGTCACAGTTAAGAATCTAAGCATTCTCTAATTATTCTAGATTTGACTCTTCAAATAAATGGTGAGAAACCTAATGGATAGGTCCTGAGGCAGTGTGGATTCAATTGATTATTGTGAAGGAAATAACTAATTGTGAAAGAAAACTGTACAGCAATTTCCTTCTTAAAGGTCATTTGGATTCAACCTGCGTATTAAACTGGTATCATATTATATACTTTATATTAGTAGTTTGAATTATTGACAATATAATAATACATTTTAAATTATCATTACAGTTATGCTTGAAACTTGTATTTATAATGTGTTTTCAACGACAATGTTTCCATGAGATAGTTAATATATTAATTTTAAGAAAAGAAAAAATAGAAGCACAGTACACTAAAACTTTTTTTTTAAATGGCATGTAAAATGGCAAGGGAAATTATAATGAAGCTATTATTGTCGAATTTCTTCTTAGCTGGTAGTGACTGATACTATACTGATAAATGTTTTTTATTGTTTAAAATTTACTTATTTCAACAACTCTTACTCTTGTATCTTCATGATTCTTTCTTTATCATACTTTTACTTGTTCCCTGAAACAAATCCAGTTCTAATGAACAGTGGAACAGGATGTATACATCATTATAGAAATATGGTTTCTTAGAGTTTCTGAGGCAACTCTAACTCATGTGCTGCTCTGAATCTAATTTGCTGATAACTAGCAGATTTTGCTCACAAAGAATACTCACATTATCTCCTTTGTAAATCTATCTGATCAGAATTGGGAAAACATTCCAAATGCTGGTCAAGTTTAAAATCAATTATATTTTATCAATACATGGATTCAATACACATGCGGTTTCTTGCATAGACATTTTCCTATGTCTCTATTCAAAATTGACTATAAAATGCTGAAAACTTACCTCTCATCAGTGGTTCATATATTTATATAAGATAGATTTTAAAATTATAGTGTCATTATTATAAGGAAAATAAAAATGTATCCCAGCAATTTGAAGTGAGTTATTCAAAACCATACCATGACTTACTGTCAGATCTGGATAGCATGGAGCAGTGTCCTATAGAATCTAGATAATTCATAACTTTGCACCAAAGAACAGATTTTTCCTATACTCACCACTAATTTTGATAAAAAATACTCCCAGAGTGAGTTAAATCCCACACCCCCTGGGTGACCAAGGGAGTGTCCCAATACCAAACAGACTCTTGAGGTGGGAGAGCTGTAGTGTAAACAAATATGGGGATCTAACACCATGATATTGGTCCAGCCAATAAGGGAGAGAGGAGTTTTGAGGAAGGGGAGATAGGGCAGGTGAACCAAGGGAAAAAACAGACCAGCCAGCTCTGAAACAGCTCCAGGGAGAGTTGATAGAGTAGCTGATCAGGCACACTCAGCCACCGTGGGACAGAGTGGGAATGGGTCAGTGAAGGGTCAGGCTGACAGGTGTCGAATCGCTCAAGAAAGTGGAAGCCTGGAATGGCAAATGTCAAAACCTTAGAATCCTAACTGGCATGAGGTAAAAGAGGGCTGGCAGAAACAGACAGCAACCCTTCAGAAGTTTTCAGAAGCCCAACCTAATTGGTAAATTAGTGGAGTGGGTGTAGCTTAGTGGTTAAACTCTGGATTCCTGTATATAAGATCCTGGGTTCAATACCCTGTACCTCCTAAACACACACACACACACATACCAAACAAAAACTAACTGACCCAAGAGATAAAGGGAGTGGGGAGAGGCACCCCAGGAGCTGCAAGGGAGAGGAATTGAAGAACAAGCATAAGCAGCTTTGGGGCTGAAATTTAGACTGACTTTGATTGTTTTTTGTTTGTTTGTTTGTTTTGTTTTAGGATATTTGTTGCATTATTTTTTATTGTTATTTTTTTATTTCTTACTCTTATGTCTACATCCAGGTAATTTATCTGGGGAGGGCAGCCTTGCAGGGATATTGATTGGCAAGCCCTGGCAACCTAAGACAGTTGCTAGTGGCCTGAGAGGGAAGCCTGTTTTTTTTTCCTTTTTTTCCTTCTCCTTCATTTTTCTATCTTTGCTCCTTATTTTCTTCCATTTCTTTCATTCTTTCTCCCTTTTGTGTCACATTTCTTTCATTCCACCTTCTCTTGTTAGGTATCTATTTTCTTTCTTTTTTCCTCATCTATCTGTTATTTTATTTCATTATATCTTTCTTTCCTCATTCTTTCTTTTTTCTACAACACATTTTTTTATTCTTAATCCTTTTTTAAAATTATTTTTCACTGGTATTAGTTATTTATTATTTTCTTTTCTTCCTGGATTTTTTAAGGTTCCTTGTCCATCTGTTTTAAACATTATTTTTCTCTTTTCTGTCTTTCTTTTACTATGATCTTGATTTTTTTTTTTTTTTGCAGAACCACGGACAACAACTGGGTATATAGGATAAATGGAAAAAAATTTCAAAGAGGAACCTTAACACAAAACAATACAAAATAAACCTTAGCATAGAAAGAGAAGTTAACCATCTGAATAAGCCCATCAAGATAAACAGATGCCTAGTCACTAATAAAAATTTTACAAGCCATACTAAGAACTCTTTGGAGTGACATGGATGTACATGTCCAAGAAGCAAAATACACTCCAAACAGAATAAATCATAACAGACCTACCCCAAGACATATATTAATCAAATTTTAAAACATGCAGAATGAGAGAATCTTGAAAGCAGCAATAAAAAAGAGATCTATCACAGGAAAGGGATGAACAGTAAGATTAAGTGCTGATTTCTCTTTGGAAACAATGGAAGTGAGATGACTGTGTTATGACGCAGTAAAGGTGCTAACAGAAAAACACTGCCAGGCAAGAAATCTGTACCCAGCAAAGCTGTCATTCAAAACTGAGAGAGAGTTCAAAATATTCACAAATAAACAGAAATTAAGAGAGTTTTTCAACAAGAATCTGACCTTCAAGAAATACTAAAGGGAGTTCTGTGTGCTGAAAGAAAAAAAAAACAGAGAGAGGATTGGATGAGAGTGTAGAAAGGAAAATTATAAGTAAGAATAACTAAAAATGTAAATAGAGTAATAAAAAGAAAAACGACATAAATAAACCTAAAGAAAAATGGCTAATGTAAATATTGCCATGAAATTAATAACATTGAATGATAATGGATTAAACTCTCTAATCAAAGGATGCAGATTGGCAGAATGGATAAGGACATATGACCCAACTATATGTTGTCAACAAGAAAAATACCTTAGACCCAGGGATGCCAGGAGGTTGCATGTGAATGGTTGTTTACAAGCAAACAATAATTTAAAAAGTGTGGGATTAGCTATAATAATATCTAAAAAACAGACTTTAGATGCAAAACTCTTGTAAGAGACAAAGAAGGGCAATATATATTTAAAAAGTGCTAATCTTTCAAGAAGAAAGAACAATCATAAACATTTATGCATCTAACCATGGTGCCCTGAAATGCATCAGGCAAATATTGGAAAAACTAAGGTGAGAAAAAGATGTCACTACAGATATATTAGGGGACTTTGATACACCATTTTCACCATTAGACAGGACATCTCAACTGAGGATTAATAAAGAAACAGAGATCTTGAATAATATGTTACAGGATCTAAACTTAATAGACATATACAGAACATTACACCCAAATACATTAAGGATATACCTTCTTCTTGAGTGCACATGGACCATTCTCCAGGAGAGACCATATGCTAGGTCAAAGAACAAGCCTCAATGAATTTAGAAAGATTGAAATCATACAGTTTAATTTCTCTGACCACAATTGATTGAAGCTGGAAATTAATACAAGGCAGAGAACCAGAATAGGCACAAAGTTATGGAAGTTAAAGAATACACTCTTAGACAATCAGTAGGTCAAGGAGGAAATTTAAAAAGAAATCAGTAAAAACCTTGAAATGAATGAATATGAGAACACAACATATCAAAACCTATAAGCAGCAAAAGCTTGAAAATTATAACCATAAATATTTATATTAAAGTAAATTATATTAAATTTCAGGGGGACATGAAAGAGAGGGAATAGCTTTTTACCTTGTATAAGCAGGTATCAGGGAACTAACAATAGGTTCTAAAATGCTGAGGTACCATATCTTGAAAATGCAAAGCCTCTGATGCAATTACCTACCTCAGAGAGACTGAGTCATCATGTAGTGTGAAATATGTACCTATATTATTGTATTTCACTTAAGCATCATAGCCCTCCTTATAAAATATGCATAATAAATTTCCTAATTTGAGATTATTAGAAAGATTAAATGAAATACATGTAAGACACATGGAATATTATCATCACCATTGTAATCATTTCAAAGAAAAAACAACATCTGTTATGCAATGTTTTTGTTGATTCTGGCCTAAGTGTTATTAAAAAATTACCTGAAACAGTAATTAAAATAAAGTCAGGTTGAAAAGTCCTTTCAGGGTCAGACTGGAGCATGCTTTACCAGGCCTGCTTAAAAATTATTTAATTCCCTTTAAGAATGTACATGTGTTATAAGTGTCTTTTACTATTGATTTGGGTCCAGTACCTGTGAAATTATATGTTAATATGTATGCTTATTTGTGTACACTTATGATGTAAATGACTTCTGTCCAGTAGAGAAATAAGACAATCAACCAGTTTTGATTCTATCTGACAACAAAAACAACAGCAAATGTAAAAATAAAAACAATAAACTTATCTCAGTGTGCTTTTCTTCTATAAAAGCTCTGTTTCTTAATTCATATTTACTTTGACACTGTTGTAACATCCTGTTGTTTAATTCAGTAATGAGTTGAATCAATTGTTATCATATGTTGTCTATATATTTGAATGACAGTTGTGTATTTAACTTTTGGAAAATTATTTTCTTGCAGAAGATTAATAAGATCATGTTATCAGTTAAGATCAGATTTATATGATCTGATAACATCCAATCTATTTAACCCAAACTGTTAGCAGAATAATAAATTGTGCATAGGACTCAGCAGCCAATAACTCCTTTCCTAAATTCCTCATGTAGAATTCTGGTACAATGTGACCCTTGTTTCACTGGTGAATCCAGATAGACTGTTCAGATTATTAGATACCATAGCCAAGAAGAGAGGCTCCCTTTGCAAAACACTGTGAATGGGTACAGATTGGTCAAAGACGGTGTTTTCATAAACAGAGTCATTACCATCAGAAGGGAAGAAAAAGTAAAAACAAATATGACATCATATTGATCTGAACTTACCTGGAAGATCAAGGTGAAGACTTGGTCTTGTAAGGCCAGTAGTGTTAGAAAGGGAAGAATGGATTGGTAAACTATAATATGGACTATAATTAGTAACAATGCTTCAATATAGGTTCATCAATTGTAACAAATGTACCACACTAATGAAGGATTTTGTTATTGTGGGAAAGTGTGGGAGGGCGAGGAAGTGGGGCATATGGAAATCCCTTACATTTTTTATGTAATATTTATGTAATCTAAAGCTTCTTTAAAAATAAAAAAAAATAGTTATTTAAATTTAAAAAAAGATGCTGTTCTTGGACTAAGTGTAACTACATGAGCTCTCCAAAACAAGATGGTCTGGGACCCAACAAGCAAGATCAAAGTACAGAAGGCACAAAAATTAAGTAATTATGTAAGGACCACTTTTGTGAATTAACCTCACCCAACTTCTGTCTTCCTCTTTTAGGCTGTATTATGCTAATCTTAACCTTGTAACCATAGCTAACCAAACAAAAATACAGTAGCTGTGGTCAAAAGCTAATCACAGAATCTACATACCCACAAACTAGGACTTGCCAGTTTTTAGCAGTCTCAGTAGGGTAATATGAACTTAGCAGAACTTTAGCTCTTTATATTGGTAAAACTATCCAACTCTGTGTTGGGTTTAGATGCCTTTTTTTGTACATGCAATGTATGACCAACTATGTTAAAACATGTAGTGCAACCTCTCCCCATCTGTCAATCTTGAATGCTCCCACTACACAAGTCAATATCCTTCAGTTTGAGGACACTGTTTTAAGACTTTGCCTCCAGAACTCTGCTGGCTTAATAAGCTCTTTCTTTTGCATGACCATACCTTGAATTGGATTCCAATTCTCTGCATTGGGCAAAAAGAACCCAGGGAACGCATGAGGATCTCCTTCAAATAATCACCCACTGATCCATGAAATCATCTTCATCCAGGTGTGTATATATCCTCTTTAGCATCTTGAGAAATGTGAGTGTTCAGAGAAAAATTAACTTTAACTAAAGAGAGGTCTGGCCTTTGCCTTTGGCTAATAGGACATGAAATTTACTCTCATGAAATATCCTGCCTGATAAGAATGTCATGGGTTGCCTGGGGGATTTGGCCACCAGAGAGTCTAACAATGAGATTTATGATGGGGAATTAAAACCAAATTTTATCTTACTTCTGAGAGGGGCTAAAGACTAAAGATCAGCTACAAAGGCAGTATGATATTAAGCATCAGTAAAAACACTGGGAACCACAGGATTGCATGAGCTTTCTTGGTTGGCAATTTGCTGTGCATATTATTGTCACACATCTAGGCTAGGATTAATTAACACAATACATTAGTACATGGAGAGAGAACAACTGGAAACTTCAGATTTGGGCCTCTGTCAGATTACTCCTTTTGCAGTTGGTTTCAGGAAAAGTAAGATTAACTAGAAAAACCCTGACTTATTGAAACATGTGTTTTGAGTAAAGAAAGGAAGAAAGGGCAGTTGATGAGAAATATTTGGTTCTGGGGATAATGAGGATATGATTGGTATGAAAATGCACCTGTGCTTGGATCAGTTAGTGGAGATAAAATTTAGCAATGGAAGTTAGAGATGATGGAACCAACTATTGGGGAATTGGTTCATTGGATGTATAAGGAAATGCAAAGTAATGATAAAAGTAAAATGTACAACCGTTTGATTATAATCTGTAATAGCTAAAATAAAAGTGAAAGATGGGTCTACTTTGAAATCTGGCCTTTCCAAATCACAGACTTTATATTAGAAACCCAGGTAAAATAACTTGTTGGTGCAGATTCTGCTTCTACAGTATTCTTAGCTTCTGGGTTGCATAAGGTACAGTCAACAGCTCCAGAGCCATTTCTAAAGAGAAAACTTATGCTTAAACAATAGACAGCAAAGAAGGCTACTCTGATTCACAAAAAATGAGGAAAAAGTAAAGGGACACCTCTGAGGAAGGCGAACATCCTTAAAATCCTATTAAAACATGAGATGAGTAAAGTCAAAGTGGATGAGCTCACAACAAATATCTTAATTTGGTTCTCTTCGGAGTAGGATTGACCAAAACCTGTTGATAAACAAAACTGAAACACCTTAAAAATATCTTTATTCACCTAGTTTGCAGGAATTCAAGAAACCTTACCTTGAATCATCAAGGTTGATTTTCTATAATCTAATCAATAAAATGATTGATAAAATGACTTGAGGTCCTTATCTAGACAGCTCTTTCCCCACATCCAGGGACCAAAAGCCTATGTGCAATAGTGGATAAAATGATGAGGGAGCATAGAAGAGATGTATCTGTGATTCCTCGATAGAAGAATTGCAAAAAGCTGTTGCTCCAAAACCTGTTTGTAAAGCCCTAATGGGAGCTATAGTTACAATAAGTATACATAGTGATGTAAAAACTTAATGGGATTACAATGGGAGTTTGGATAAAGTTTGGTATATTTGAACAGACTTTACATGAAGTGGTTGTATCTCCTTTACCTGAGTGTTCAGTGTCAGAAAATGAGAGAACAGCACCACTAAATAGTATTATAAAACCAATATTTGTTGGTAAATTCCAACATAGGTTACACTTAGATTGGAAAAACATAGGAAAGAAACAGTTGGTGGAACTAAAGTGAAAATCTAGGTAGAAGTTGGAATTTTTGAAAAGAATTTATGTGAAGTGGAAGCATCTCCTTTACCTGAACATCCTAAGGGGTTGAATATTAGACCCGTTAGGAAAGTTCCCCCTACCTAGTGTTGTAAAACAGAGACATATAAATCTACCATTCAACCAATATTATGGATTAGACATGCTAAATCAGGGGTTCTAACAAGAGGTCCATTACTTTGAATTAAAATTAAAAAAAAAAAGCATTATTGTTTTGGTGATGCATTGGTATGGGATTAATACATTTATTAAATAATACACAGCATAGTGTGGACTTAGTAAAGAGTCCATGGTTTTCACCTGACTGGCAAAGGGATCCATGGAACAAAAAGTTTAAGAACCCTGTACTAAAGGAAAACTAGTAAGATTTCCTGAGCCCTCACAAGTTGTTAATACCAAACTCTACAGAATAGAAGCTTTACTCCTTGTATGAACAAATTATCTGTATTGTATGGCACCTCTGTGGGAGTATAGACTGTGGCTTATTGCAAAATTGGTAATAACTACCTAGTGACAATTGTTGGGAATTTGGACCAGAAATTTTTATTTGAGGGAAAATTACTAATTTGCTACAAAAAAAAATCCCTAAACGGTATTGTAATTTTCTTTTTGGAGTAATGAAAATGCTCTAAAATTGTTGCAGTGATGAATGGACAATTCTGATTATTAAAAAAAGCCACCGAAGGCACACTTTAGATGGATTGTATGGTATGTGAATATATCTCAACAAAATTGTTTGAAAAATGAAAATAGCTAATACCTCATTAGTTATTGACTGAGTAACTATGACTGAAGGACATTCCCTTGATATCTTAGGTGGTTTCATAGAAATGCTTTAATGAGGTAAGCAATGAACAGATGTTTTACATAATAAAATGGAAAATTTTGATACAAGAACATGCTACCAGGGGAATGCAAGGAGGTACAGAGAAGTAGGGTGCCTCTCTTTCTCTAGGAACAAATTTGAATCAATTGAGTGTCTGCTAGATTATATTGCCATTTGAGTGGCTTCCTGTAAACAGCTCTTGATTAACCAAAAATTCTGATTTTATCAAGAATATCATATCTAAGGTTAATGGACAACATCCTGCTTTGAAGGCCAACACACTGATTGATGAAGGTAAAAACAATGTGCATGGTAGGCTGAATTGCCAGCTCTTTGTCTCTATATCTAGATTTTAACAATGCATATTTGGTAGCCAATGCCGTGGCCATATGATCAGGCACATGGACAATGGAATAATTGTATAATAATGGGGTTCCCTATGAGGAAGAGCCCCATGGAAATCACCAAGGGAATTTGATGGTTGTGTTAAAGTAGAACATATTGACTGTTGATTACCATCATAAGAACCCCTTTACAGGACCTGAAGGTGATTGGAACCTGTAGGTATCTAACCCAGGGTGCTTGTTTGAGGTGGTTCCCAGGTCCATGACATTAGTGGATATTGGAGGCTACAATAATCCAAAGATAGGCTGGGCCTTAATTTCTAGGCTGAGCTACCATGATAAATACCACACAATAAGTTTTCTTAAATAGCAGAAATCCATTATCTCATGGTTTCAGAATCTGGAAGGCTTGCTTCTTTCTGGGATATGTAGCATTCTTGTGGGCTGGCAATCTTTAGGTTTTCTTGTCTTTCCCACCATGTGACATTGTCCTTTTCTTTCTCATCTAAGTTCCTGCTAACTCCTAGTATCCAGCTCCTCTTCTCGATTTTTTTCTTTATAGGACCAGAAATAATAAGATTAATACTCATCCTGATACAGTTGGTAACAACTTAAATAAAAATAACATCTTCAAGAGTTCCTATTAACAATTTGTTCACACCCACATGAATGGGATTAAGAATAAGAATCTGCTTTCTTCTGGGCATATCTCAATATGCCACTGGTTGAATTTAGACATATTCTTCTTGCACTCTCTGAGGCATGAAATGCTGAAAACTATTCTCTCTGGTAACAAGAGACATAAAGTCTGAACATGATTATAGGGCAGATTCCCCAGCATGAGACATAGCTAGCAAGTCAGAGAGATACTGGAGGCTATTGAAGGTTATACATGGACACTTAGAGAAATGACACTTACTCTGGACTGGATTTTGCATACCCAGTGGTAGATTCAAATTATCATAGTGCTGAAGAAATAACTAGAACTGAAAATACTCTTCCAATTTGGACCACCAAGTTCCATTTCTTCTGAATAGTGAATGTGCTTCCATTCTTAGAGTGATAGTTTAATGGGAAATTGGGATAAGTGATAGAAACATTAATTTTCTAAAATCAGGAGATACATAGGCATGAAGGGCTGACTTACCTTCAACTGGGGTGACCAATGGAGGTCCTCCAGTAGATAGATCTCTCTCTTTCCCTATTGAATTTCGGGAAGTTAGGGTGGGGGAGGAATCTAGTTTAACTATAAAATTCTTCCCCACATCATTTCAATTTATTTTCTTTTTTCCCCATATCACCTCAACTTTCTTTATTCTTACCAGTGCAGTGGTACCAAGACCAGGGCTGCAATTGCAAGTATCAGAAATAGTGATGAATCTGGGAAAGAAAAATTGGAGTTGAGTTTGCAGATCATGGCATTTTATTAGGTACACCAATGTTTTGCTACAACAAAGGAAACCGCAATGCAAATAGCTTCAGAGTTCTAGGGCTAACAAATGATTTTAGCCATAAAAAAGAACTTAGCTTGACCCTTATTGATTGGATGATAGTTTGTCCATCTTATATGACATGGTTTAGGGAAGGTGACCTTATTTGTATTTGGTCAAAGGTAATGATCTAAAGCTTAATTGGCTACCTGGGTTAGAAGACTTTGTGTGAATTTCCTATTTTAAATGATAAAGAGGAAACTCAAAAGTACATTTTTGCTTGTTTTGTTTTTGTTATTGTTATTTTTTTTTGTTTTTTGTTTGTTTGTTTGTTTGTGTTTGGTTCTCTGGGTTACCCAGTGCTTTCTTTATACATTTTATCAATTTTCCTCCTTTTGGTCAATCCCTCAGTTACAAAGGCTTGACCAAAGATGTTGTTAGCCTCTCATTCACAAATCAATGTTTCTTGAGTTTCATTGCCAGTTTCTTGGCTTAGCTGAAGTTTGAGGTTTTCATTCTGGTTTTGTATCCTCAGTTATATAACTTTTCAAGTTAGTGGCTGTGCAATAACTTTGAAGAGAAAAAAGTTCAGGCAATGACTAGGGAGTTTGAATATGACTAAGAGAATAACATGTGCCTCTTTTATGACATCTATGAGTCAAGGTCTCCATGACCCAAAATAACAATCCAAAAGAGGCTCAGATCAGTGAGATTTAATAGGTATATAAGCTGATTTGCTTGTTTCTCTAACATAAACCTCTGCTGTTAACTACCTCTTGGTAAATATTCTCATGCCACTTTCAGTTACAGAGCAATGGGTCCCAACTAGAGCTCACATCTTTGGAAGACAGATATAATTCAATGACAATGTTGAATAGCCATTTTACAAAGTTCTAATGCTACATCAACTTACGAGCTGATGTCCTGCCTTATTTGGGAAATAGATTTCTCTAACTCAAAGCTACCTTTTCTATTACCATCTGTAACCTTATAGTATATCTTCCAATTTAGGAGATCCCTGTCTCAATGACAAGGGTAACAGAACACCCTATGAGTTTAGTCTGGGTTATACATTTTCCATGATCTATTTAGACATGTCTCTAGTCTGTCAATAGTCCCTTATGAGATTTTATAGTATGGGAAGATATCTTATCACTCATGTTCCTAATTTTCCCTGTGGAAGCTTAATTTTCATTTGGAAGCTTATCATAAATAGCCATGAAGGAAATAACTTAAGATATATAATAGAAACTAATCTTATTTATAGGTAGTATCTTGTATATTTTGTGCTAACATACAAAATAATATCCTTGAAGAGCTTAATAAGAGCATGTATTGCAATTAAGTAATGGGATATTGACATTATAATTAAGTGAAGATTCTCATAAGGAGAATCATAATCACTATCATCTTCACTGTTATTTGATATCTTAGTCTCATTTAACCAACAACTTTCTTCCCCAATGTTCCAACCCACTAGAAGTTTTTGCTTTGAATAGAATAAGTTCTGATGTTATTAGCACCTCAGTGGAATTGGTCTGACACCCCTTTAAAGCTCATGAAAGTAAAAGGAGTCTTGCCAAGCAAGATAGTCCCATCCATCTGCCCCATGGGATCTAAGCCCACTCTCAATAAGAGGTGGAGTGGGCACTACAATCCCAGAATCCTCAGGATTGTGGAATGAATGATGGACCAGAGTAGACTTACTGTAATTCTACTATAGACTTATTATAACAATGGAAGAACTTTTGTCATTGATATGGAGGCAGTGGCCACCAGAGGTTCTGAGTGGAAGGAGAGAAGAAAAATAGCTGCAATATGGAGGCATTCTTAGGACATTGGATTGTCCTGAAAGACATTGCAATGACAGATACAGGCCATTATTTATCTTGCCATAACTTACAAAATTGTGTGGGAAAGAGTTTAAAATGTAATGTAAACACTAATCCACATTTAGTGGCAATGCTCCAATATTTGTTCATCAATTGTAACAAATATACTACATTAATGAATGATGTTGTTAATTGGGGAAAGTGGGGAGGGGTAAGGAGTGCGTCATATGAGAATTCCCTGCAATTTTCATGTAGACTTTATGTAATCTAAGTACTTTTACATAAAAACTTAAATCAAACAAACAAACCAAAAAAGAAATCTTACCATATAGAATTTGAAAATGTACTTTGCCATATGGTTTGGCTGTTTTCTTTTGTCTAGTTTTTAGGAAAAAAACACATTCCTTGGTTGTGGTCACATAATAATCCCTGTCTCAGGGACTCATATGGCACAGCCAAGTCATTCCAAAAAGGAGATCTTTCTGGTTGGGTATCTATTTTTCTCCTCTCAGAGAAACATCGTCAAGTGTAAGGAGGGTGGTCATTAGATAAATATGTGTTTTAGGAATAAGTGTGGGATGGTCATAAACCTAGCAGTGACTAATCAGTTTCATTTGACATGTGGTGTGCTAGAAGGACAAAGGAATTCAGTTCAAGGTAGGAGTTCATAGGACAGAAATAATGTAAAGAGAAGATAAAAGAAACTTATGATGGTATAGGTATAGTATTATTGGATATGGAGACTGAGCCTTGAATGGGATTGTAGCATTTTGATATTATTTATCAATTCCAAAAATAGATATTGGATTATGTTTGTAAATTGGTTTGTTCCTCTGGGTACCTTAGATTGTATTGGATTCAGAAGTTTCACTCTTACTTAATTAAATTATGATTAAGGCTTTGATTGAGCCGTATCAGTAGGACATTGAGTCTCCACCCACCAAGGGCATTTCGCAGAGTAAACAAAAAGGCAGGTGAGTTTGTTGGAGTTTTTGAGCTGAAGCCCAGGAAGTAAACACATGGGAGACAGCAGAATAGCTGAACCAGGAGAGAAATGAGTCCCAGGGAGATAGACAAAGCCTAGAGAGCCTGATAGTCTAGAGCTGAACTTGTGGAGAGAACAGAGCAGCTGAGCCCAAAGAGAAATGAGCCCCAGGAGAGAGATTAGACTCACCCCAGGCTACAGCTGATATTGCAAAAAGCTGGGACCAAGGAACCTTAAGAGGAAGAGGAAGGCTGAATGTTGGCAGCCATCTTGTTCTAACATGTAGGAACAGATTTTGTTGAGGGAAGTAACTTATATTTTATGACCTGGTAACTTTAAGCTTCTACCCCAAATAAATAACCTCTACAAAAGCCAACAGATTTCTGGTATTTTGCATTAGCACTCCTTTGGCAGACTAATTCAGGGGTATAGGATGAATAAAAGAACTTTAAAAGGACAGTGAAAAGGAGAAGACAAATAATAAGATAAGAAAATTCAGACGATTTGGGGAATCTATGGTTTTGGGCATCAGCTATTTGTTCTGACATCTTGAGCAAAAGCTGTCTACATCAGATTCCATATGGTTGTGGATTCGTTGTGTCAATTTTAGCTTGTGATAAAAAATTAAAGTAACCTCCCAAGTGCTTTGAGCACATTTTAGTTTTGACAGGTGTACCCAGGGGTGAATTCCTAATAGTTTTTCTGCCATACTGGTGGTCAATAAGACTTAATAAGGTTCTTTACATGTAGGTTTTTAAAAAAATCTATATTAGTCAGTAAAAGGGGTGCTGATGTAAAGTACCAGAAATCTGTTGGGTTTTTTAAAGTATATCTATTTTGGGTAGAAGCTTACAGTTTCCAGGATATAAAGAGTAAGTTACATCCCTCACCAAAGTCTGTTGCCATGTGTTGATGTAAGATGGCAGGTGATGTCTGTGAGGGTTCAGTCTTCCTCCACCTCCCAAGGGCCTGTAGCCCCAGCTTCTTCCAATATCACTCATAGCCTGTGACAAGTCTTGTCTCTTTCCCAGGGCTCATTTCTCTCTATGCTCAGCTGCTCTTCTCTCTCCACAAGGCCAGTTGAAAACTGTCAGGTGAATGGCTTGTCTATCTTCCCAGGACCACTGCCACATCTATTGGAGCCTTCTCTCTTTTGTCACATATCTACTTCTCTGTGTGCTTACTTCCTGAGGTTCCAGCATACAAAACTCCAAATCTGTTCTCTACCACATCATTTTCTCTGTAAGTTTCCACCAACCAAGGGACAGGGACTCAAAGTCCAACTGATGTGGCACAATCAAAGCTTTAATTTAATCAAGTAAGAGTGAAAGAGTGAAGATAGTAAGATTGGATTAGAATCCAATCTAATCTAATATGCCTAGAGGAACAGACCAGGCCACAAACACAATCCAATATCTATTTTTGGAATTCATAAGCAATGTCAAGCTTCTACACTGACATTGATGGTGGCAGGGCCATTGAAGCTTTTAGTTCTTCGGCAAGACATTGCAAAATAACTTGATTAAAGTTCCAATAAATTGATAGACATTATTGCTCTAGAGAATATCAGGAATACCCCAGGTGATAAAGCAAAGTCTATATTTTAGTTGAAGTGAGGCTATAGCCTTATGTTTTAGTCTGCCAAAAGGCTACCAATGCAAAGTGTCATAAATTACTTGGCTTTTAAAAACGGTATTTATTTGGGTTAAAAGCTTACTGTTTCAAAGCCATGAAAAGTCCAAATGAGGCCTCATAAGAGATGCTTTCTCACCAAAGTCAGATGCCACATGTTGAAACAAGATGGCCACTGATATCTCCTGAGGTTTGAGTTCATCAGAGGGCAATGAAACATAGGGATAATTTCATTCCAGGCATCTTATATCAGTCTAGGCTGTTCTTTCATTAAGAGTTCAGCTGTAAGCTATCAGTCTATAGCAGGGTTCATCTAATTTTGAGCTGCTCTGTTGGCCCAGGCCCTTGTGGCTTTGTGCTTAAGAGATCCTCTAGTCCTCTCTCTTAAATGGCAGGAACATGGGTTCTTTTTAATGTGTCTGTCTTTCTGTCTATCTCTTTGTATCTGTATTTAGCAGACCCAACAAGAAGTTTGAGAATCAATCTGAGTCACACCTCACTGATATAGTCCAATCAGAAGCCCAAAAGAGATTTTATCCAGTATTGTATTCAAAGGGCCCTCCTTTGAATTTAATGTAATCAAATGGTATCCACAAGAATAGATTAGTTTAAAAACAAAATCTTTCTCTTTTTGGGATTCATAAAAAAATCTCAAATGGACACATTCCACTCTCTGAATCCCCAAAAGACTTGTCTTTCCATGTGTAAAATGCTTTCATTATATCACAATATTCTAAAAAGATTAATAATTCCAATAACAATTTTTTGTACAAAATCACATAAATATAAGTTGCAGACATGCAGTTTATCTTGGGTCAAACTTCCTGTCTGGCTTTAAATCTGTGAAACTTAGAAAACAAATAATCCGCTTCCATTATAAAAAGTAAGGACATAAATAAGATAAACATTTGCATTAACCTAAAGAAAGATTGTGAGGGAAGTAAGAATCATGGGTTCCCCAAATTTCTGAAAACCTGAAGGCCATACTCCATTAGATTCAAAGACTGAGATCATTCTTAGAATGATGATTTCTCCTCAGGGCCTCATGGGGACCCATGCTGTCTAAGGGTTTGCCAAATGGTCATATTCTTGGTTCCACACTTTTCAAGCACCTAGGTGGCAATTGAGCTCTAGACTTCATCCTCCAGGAGCATTGGAGTTATGGCCACACTTTCCCTAATATCTTGTGGACATTGTCAACCCCCTGGGTGCATTGAGGTGGTAGCAACCTTCTCCCTAAGCTCTGGCATACAGGTCCAATCCCTTCAGAATAGTGGGGTGGTAGACTAAGTCTCCTCACACTATAGGGAACAGGCCTATCCCCTTCAGAGAAGTGGGTGGAAACCTAACTCTCACCAACTATCAGGGAATGTGTTCCACCCTCTCTGTAGCCTGGTACTGCCAAATTCTCCATAAACAAAAGGCTGGAAGAAACACCCTCATCAAAGCAAAGGCAAACACCCTTTCCATACACATGGGTGGGGTACCTCCCTTGACTGAAGGAGATGTCTTAATTCCAGACCTAAGATTTCACAGGTTTCCTCTTGAAGCCATTTTTTCTTCAACTTTCCCCCTCCCTATTCCTTTTAGTCCAGGCTGAGAATAGTTTTGATCATGCTGATCTCATAATATCTTGTTTGTTTAGCATGCTGGAATGTCACAAGATCTTCCTGGATAACTGCATTTCTAATCCTGACTTACAAGTTCCAAGTTTGGTTAATTCTTCAAATGGGGCACTATCCTCTGGGGGCTTCTTTTCCAGAGCTTTGGAATTTCCCAAATCATCAGTCTCTTGTGTCTTTGTGCCCAGTAATTTAGTTTTCACCATATCTCTTTCCTCTCACATTTTGCTATAAGGAGAAAGTAGACTGCAATTTCCATATTTACTTTAGAAATCTCCTCAGCTAGATGTCCAACCTCATCAATTTCAAATTTTGCCTTCCATCTAACATTAGGAGTCCATTTTGCAAAGTTATTTGCAATTTTAATACAAGGATCAGCTTTCCTCCCGTTTCCAATAATAGTTTCATTTCTTTCTAAGACCTCATCAGAACTAGCTATAGCATCTTTTTTTTTTTAACAACAGCCTTTTCAAAGAAATGTAAGTCTTTTCTATCAAGCACCTCCCAATTTTTCCAAAAAATAGCCTTTACCTGTTATTAAACCATCCCAGCAAATTTGGCAATTGCAAGCATCATTAATCTACTCTCCTGGTACCAAATAATGTTTCAGTTTTTCAAATGGCTGCCAATGCAAATACCAGAAATAGTCTGGCTTTTACAAAAGGTATTTGTAGGGGTATATCATTCATGTCCAAGGGTGTAAAATGTCCAATTGAGGCACCATCCAAGATGATTTCTCAACAAAGTCAGCTGCCACATGTCACAAGATGACAACTGATCCTGAGGTTTGAGCTCATCTGAGGGCAACCAGGCAAAGGGTTTGTCTCTTTCCAGGCATCCTATATCACTCTAAGCTCTTTTCTTTCTTCCTGATATCAGCTGTAAGCTATCATTCATATAGCAGGAGTCATTTCCTCCTGAACCACTCTGTGGGCCCAGTCCCTTGTGGCTTTGTGCTTAAGAAATGATCTATTCCTCTCTCTAACATGGCAGGGTCAAACATGGTGGCTTTCTTTTCCTGTGCCTCTCTGTCTCTTTCTTTGTATTCATGTATATCAGACCCAGCAAAAGGGCAGTGACTCAACCTGAGTCACACCTCACTGAAGTAGTTCAAACACCCTAAAGCATCTTATCAAGTAACCTATTTAAAGGGCCCTCAATCAAATTTGATGTCATCAAATAGAACCACACCCATAGGAAAAGATCAGTTTAAAATAAAAATTTTTCTTTCTGGGATTGTATTAGTCAGCCAAAGGGGTGCTGATACAAAGTACCAAAAATCTGTTGGCTTTTGTAAACAATATTTATTTGGGGTAAAAGCTTGCAGTTATAAGGCCCTAAAGAGACCAACTCAAGGTACCATAAGAGGTAATTTCTCACCAAAATCTGTTGCCATGTGTTGAAGCAAGATAATTGCAAATCTCTGCGAGGGTTCAGCCTTCCTTTTCCTCTAAAATCTCAGTGGGGACAGCATCTTATGATCTCCACTGCAGGCTGGAGAGCTCATTTCTTTTTGGGCCTTCTCAAATGCTGAGTGCTCTGGGCTTTTCAGCAGCAAACTATCATGTAAATGGCTTAGCTTTCCCCAGGGCATTAGCTGTTGAGCTTTCTCCTTTCCATAATATGGCAGGACCAAAATGACAAAAAACTTCTCTTCTGTGTCTATGGAGTTCTCTTCTTATAGCTTGTTCTTTTCATCCTCTTGAGTGAGTGTCTGTTTATATAGCTCACCAAGGAGGTAGGGATTTAATCCAAGTTACACCCCTTGATGTGGATAAATCAAAACCCTAATCTTAACATAATTTAATAAAAAATATCTCACATGGATCTCATACAATCCAATTGTACCACACCTAGAGAGACAGACCTGTTTACAAATACAATCCATATCTTTTTTTGGAATTCATAAATAATATCAAGCTGCTGCATATATTCACACATTAATCTCAAACTGTCCTAATTTTGACCTGGAAAATCCTATATTTATAAAGAAAGTAGATATATGATAACAAAGACTCATCCATATATCGTATGAAGGAGAAGCAGTGCAAAGTCCATTTTAAGAAGAGCAAAATCTCTCTGGCAGTTGAGGCATTTGTCCATGTACCACGATTAAAGTTTTACCAGGATTATGTTAATTGGGAGGTTAACATAATTTATATACTCACCTTCTATCATGTTTAAGTCATTTGCCCTTTACATTTTTTATTTGACTGGAGATGAAACTCTAAACTATAGCTGCCTGTGAGATCCTTCAAAGAAGCATCAGAGTAAAATAATGTAATTGACAAGGAAATTTTGTTTGTTTTGTGGCATGTAGCATTTTTTATAATACCTAAAATTATGCTAAATAACACTATACTCTTTTCTAATATCCTGTAGCTACATCAGGACATATCATGGACAGTTAGATGATTGTCAAGCCTCTAGGAATTTTAAAAAATATCTAAATATTTAAATGAATAATATCCTATCCATATAAATGTGACCAATAGAAGGTTAGAAAATCCCAAAAAATTTGACAATACTTCTCATGCAACTCATAACATATCAAATGATATATGATAGTTAACATATAACTATTTATAGCATCTCTCTTTTTAAAAGGTGTAAGAACAAATTTTTTGGGATTTTACAGTTTGAAATTAAATAGTTACCCTTCAGTGTTTGATTACACGAAGGAAAAATATCAAATTTGTCAAGAAGTTTGAGCGTTTGACTGAGGGGAGATCGGGGGACTCTGAGGGGCCCCCAGTCGGGACTGACAGGTGTGGAGGACGAACGCGGAGCAGAGAAAGACGACCGCAGAGACGAGGCGAGTGGCACAGGTCTGTTTATTCAGGAAGCGCAACACATTTTATAGGGCATAGGGGGATGTGGCGGTTGCCGATTGGTGGGTTCAGGAGCAGCGGGAAGATTGTGGCGTGAACAGGGAGAAGGGTAAGGATTGGTGGGTTTAAAGATGAATGGTGGTTGGGGATTCGTGGGTTCTCCTCGCCGGCAGTTGAGAGACGTGGGCTTTTCTCAACTCAGGTGGCTTGAGAGACACGGGAAGCTGTTCTTTATCTTAGCCTTAGCGGCCATGTAAAGGGGGGTTGGGAGGGGGCAGGGGGATAGGAAGCGG
>JAQZBX010033101.1:0-25543 GCA_029593785.1 Cabassous unicinctus | reverse complement strand
TATTTCTGCTCTAATCTTTATTATTTCTTTCCTTCTGCTTGCTTTGGGATTGCTTTGCTCTTCTTTTTCTAGTTTCTCTAGTTGTTCTGTTAAATCTTTGAATTTAGCTCTTTCTTGTTTTTTAATATAGGCATTTAGGGCTATAAATTTCTCTCTCAAGTCTGCCTTCGCTGTATCCCATAAGTTTTGATACGTTGTGTTCTCATTTTCATTTGTCTCAATATATTTACTGATTTCACTTGCAATTTCTTCCTTGACCCACTGAATATTTAGGAGTGTGCTGTTCAGTGTCCACACATTGGCAAATTTACTTTTTTCCTGTCTGTTATTGATTTCTAGTTTCATTCCATTATGATCTGAGAAGGTGCTTTGTATAATTTCAATCTTTTTATATTTATTGAAAGCTGCATTGTGACCTAACATGTGGTCTATCCTGGAGAAAGATCCATGGGTCCTTGAGAAGAATGTATAACCCACTGAGTTTGGATGCAGTGTTCTGTATATGTCTGTTAGGCCTAACTTGTTTATCAAATTGTTCAAGTTCTTTGTTTCCTTGTTGATCTTCTATTTAGTTGTTCTATCTAATGATGTTAGAGGGGTGTTGAAGTCTCCGACGATTATTGTAGAAATGTCTATTTCTCCCTTCAGTTTGGCCAGAGTTTGTCTCATATATTTTGGGGCACCCTGGTTAGGTGCGTAGATATTTATGACTGTTATATCTTTCTGGAGGATCATTCCTTTTATTAATATATAATGGCCTTCTGTATCTCTTATCACTTTTTTGCATTTAAAGTCTGTTTTGTCCGTTGTTAGTATAGCTTCCCCTGCTCTTTTCTGGTTACTATTCGCATGGAGTATCTTTTTCCAACCCTTTACTTTCAGCCGGTTTGTATGCCTGGTTCTGAGGTGAGTTTCTTCTAAGCAGCATATGGATGGCTCATGTTCTTTTTATCCATTCTCTCAGCCTGTATCTTTTGATTGGGGAATTTAATCCATTCACATTCAATGATGTGACTGAAAATGCACTATTTATTTCCTCCATTGTATTCTTTGGTTTTCATATGTCATCTTGTTTTTGTCTCTCTTTTTACTCTTTTGGTTATCCTTTCTGCTTTTCTTTCTTCTAGACTCTCCTCCAAGCCTCCCTCTCTTGTCTTTTTCTTTCAGGTTCTAAGGCTTCCTTTAATATTTCCTGCAAAGGTGGATTCTTTTTTGCAAACTCTTTTAGTTTCTGTTTGTTTGTGAATACTTTATACTCACCTTCATATTTGAAGGACAGTTTTGCCAGATAAACAATTCTCGGCTGGCAGTTTTTCTCTTCCACTTTCCTAATTGTATCATACCACTGTCTTCTGGCCTCCATGGTTTCTGAAGAGAAATCTGCACTAAGTCTTACTGGACACCCTTTGTACGTGGTCGTTTCCTTCTCTCTTGGTGCTCTGAGAATTTTCTCTTTATCTTTTACTTTTGACATTCTCAATAGTATGTGTCTTGGTGTATGTCTATTTGGATTTATTCTCATTGGGGTACGGTGTGCTTCTTGGACATCTAATTCATTTCTTTCCTGAGAGTTGGGAAATTTTCAGCTATTATTTCCTCAAATACTCTTTCTACCCCTTTTCCTTTCTCTTCCCCTTCTGGATCTCCCATGACACGTATGTTGTTGCGTTTTGTGTTGTCATTCATCTCTCTGAGCCCCTGCTCAATTTTTTCCATTCTTTTCTCTCTCTGTTCTTTTCTCTCTTCAATTTTAGCTGCTCTGTCTTCGGTATCACTTATTCTTTCTTCTATCATTTCGAGACTGCTGTTGTATGCCTCAAATGTGTTTTTGACTTCACCTATTGTGTCTTTCATTCCCATGAACTCTGTTACTTTTCTGTTCAGGATTTCAAATTCTTCTTTTTGTTCGCTCAATGTCTTCTTGATGTCATTTATCTCTTTAACTATATTGTCTTTCATCTCATTAATTTGATTTTTGAAATTTCTGCTCCTCTCACTGATTAGTTCTCTTAAATTCTATATCTCTTCTGGGACTTTGATGTATTCCTTTTCTTGAGCCATGTCTTCTATTTTCTTAGTATGGCTCGTAATTTTTTGTAGGTGTTTAGGCATCTTGTAGGTTGTATTTTACTTAGATGCTCTTTCTCTTTTTCTTTTATAGGGTTCTAGTGGCAGGAGGCTGTGAATTATCACAGCTCTTTGATTTTTGGCTCACCCTTGATTGTTAGGATTGTCCTGCTGGTTGTTCAAAAGTGGGCACTGGACCCAGTAATTGGCTGTAGAGTCGTTTCCTAGGGCTTTGGGCATGGAGGCTATAAAGGCCAGGAAAGCCTCTCCTATTTAATTTTCTTATGTGCACTTCCTTGGTCTGCCAGGAGATGGCACTCGTTGGCAGCTGTCAATTCATTGCCAGGTGGGACTGTATTTGTTGTGACACAGACCAGATGTCTGGGGTCTAAGAGTCTTGTAATTTAAACTTTCGGAGACACTTCCCCAGTCTTCTCTGGCAGCCCCCTCCCTTTTCCCAGCTAGGTAATATTTCCTCTCCCCCTGAATCCCCGAGAATCAGACCCTGTTAGTAGTGGAGGAGATTGGGAGGTTTGTATATCTTTAGCACCTTGCAGGCTCCAATGCAAACAATGGCGCAGCCCCACCTAGCCTGGACTGGCTCTCGGGACAGGGCAGACCAAACCTGGGAGTAAAAAGTAGGGTCATCCCCAGGCTTTCTCTCCCCTCTTCTGTGGAGTCCTCAACAATTAGTCCAGGATAGAATAGAGGGAGATTGTGAGGGTTAGATTTCTCCAGTCCTTCCTAGGCTCCCAGGGCACACTGCCATGTGGAAGGGTCTGTGGGGCTTCGCAGCCCAAATTTGCAGGTCAGAACCTGAGTCAGCCTAAGGCTGTGTCCCTCTCTCTCCCCTTTCCAGGAGTGGTAGATCCCTGGAGCCACCTTTGTCTGTAGTCACAGGCCCAGAGGCCCGAGAATTCTAAAGAGTGTGGGGGAGGGTGCCAGCAGCCCCCGCTGCTGATTAAAACTCATGGTTCTGGTTCTGTCGTCGCGATTTCTCTCTTTTGTCCCTCTCTCCTCTGGGTGGTGTGCAGTCTTCCCCTGCTGTCCCAAATCCTAGAACATCTATTTTGGGTCTGTTTCAGCCTGTTCTCTAGCTATTTTTCTGGAGAAGTGATTCCTGTGTGTTACTAGTCAGCCATCTTCCCAGAAGTCCCTAATTTGCAATCTTCTTGTGTGTTTCTCTGGTTCTAGGCAGGGTTATCCGTACTTTATGTAAATATTAACTATTCAGACCCCTTCTGTCCCTCTTAGGTTGATACTATGAATAATTTACATATTTCTGAAATATAGAAGTTGCCTAATTCCATGTAAAGGACAAGTAGTGGAGACAAATTTTATTTATATAGATCCCACTACTGTTTCTGTGTTCCTGTCTGTGACAGAGCCACACAACATTTGACACATCAACATAGGTTTTTATACTGTCCTAATAACATTTTAAAATACAGTGTTAAAATACAAATACAGCAAGAATTATCAATTGGAAGGTGCATGTGCAAGGGCTACTAAACTACCTAGAAAAAGCAAAACAAAAATGTAAGCACCAGAGTTACTAAAGGAAATCAGATTTTGAAAGCAATTTTTATAATTATTTTGTCCTCTTTTTAAATTTTAATCTAGTGCTAATTATTTAGTTATTGGGAATGATGAGGTTTTAAAATAAAATTACTGCACAAATACTTCAGAATTTTCTTAAAGAAAACTGAAGATTTTATCTGTGTATACAGTCCACAGAAATCTGGAAGAGAGAAGGGTTTCCCATTGATGATTCTTCTACATTAACTGAGTATAAATACTTCTACAATTAGCCCTGCTTCTTACATAAGTTTTGATGATCAAATGTTAGGTTATCTGTTGTCAGTTTCAATAACATCCAACCATATCCCATTTTATAGCAGATAGAAACTTCTAGAACCCTATTCTCTGCATGGTTCATGTTATTGTCTATGAAAGAGAGGGATTTACATGCAATTTTTCAGACTAGAAGAAAAAAAATAAGTTATTCTCTGAATAAGGTAATGTGTGGGCAGTATCAATACCTCTACTGGTATTGATGATCTTGCTTTATTATGAATATTAACAAATCATTTCAAATATGTAGAGTTCAGAATCCAGATGATCCAATGTCAATTGCTTCCTAAATTTTTCCTTCTATTGTATTCATAAATTTCATAATAGTTGGGACCTTCTTTGTCTTAGGCAAGTGTTGTAATCTGATAAACTGCCAAAAACAATATATCAGAAATGGGTTGGCTTTTACAATGTGGATTTATCAGCTTACAAGTTTATGGTAATGAGGCTGAGAAAAATGTCCAAATTGAGGCTTCATCTGGCAATGCTTTCTCCCTAAACTCTGCTGCAGGTGGTCCTGGATGCCATTCTCACATAGCAACGTGTTTGTCAGCATCTGCTGGCCTCTCTCTTCTCTTCCAGAATTCTTTTCTTCAGCTTCCTGTTTCCCATGGTTTTCTCTCTATGTCTATAATCTTCTTTTTTATAAAGACTCATTAATATGAATAAGACTGATGCTTGGCCATGTCTTAAGAAGTAACCTAATCAAAGGGCCCTAATTACAATAGGTGTACATGCAGGATGATGGAGTTCAATTAAAGGCCATGACAACTGACAGAAAGCAGGCCACCTTGGTATGTAGGAGACAGGCATCTCTAGCCTCAAGACACTGAGATAAGATTTGGTAGGAGCCTGGTGGAGAAACATTCTGTGCTTCAAAGAGAGGGTCTGGTATATGTCAGACAATGATTAACAAGGTCTGCTATTTTCAGGAATGTAAAGAGAGCTGAACCATTAACCTTAAAAACTTGCTGACTTTAGTAAAGTGTAAAACCTCACATATCTATTAACCTGCACATGTGCACACATATTTTCTTTGTTCTAAAGCTAAATAAAAGCCATGATGTTTTATGCAGTGGCACTGTCTTCCTTTTGGATGGAGGGTCCTCTGACCCTGGCTATCTCTTGTCTCTGTCTCATCTTTTCTCATCTGCAGCACCGTTTTCACAGACCCAGTTCCTGAACATCAACAGCAGGAATGGATTATCTTTAAGAATATCCATTTCTAGGTCCATATACATTCAAACCATCAGAGTAAGAATACAATTAATCAAGGTGAAGAATTCCCAAACTTTCAAAACAAAAGAGATGCAAAAATATGTTAATTAACAGAAGACAAATCTAGACATAAACTGCTTGAAATAACTTCTATTTTTTTCACTCTTCTCCCAGTTTACGGTCCAATATGACACCTGCTTTACTCACTGTACCACATATTTCTCTATCCCAACTCATGTTTGTTTTACTTCTTACAAATAAAGTTTTTCATTTTCCAATGTAGTAAACATTCTGGAAACATTCTGTTCTAAATTATGTAAAAAGTGATGAAGATTTACCTCTGATGTTGGTCAGAAAATTTGTATCTAAAGGTGTTTTTAAATCATTCCATTTTCCTAAATAAAGTAATTGTATTCACCAAGAAATGAGAAAATGATGTGAACTTACTTAAATTATAATTAAATACAATGAGTTCAATCACATTTCACAATTTCTAGTTAAAATAAGGGGAAAAAAACCAGTATAATTAGTGAACATACATACTTTTTAAAATGTTTAAGAAATAAGAATAATCAACCCAATTCATTTTGAAATTTAATCATATGATTTCAAGTACAAAAATAAAATTACTTTTGATGGAATATTAAAAATTTTTGTTGGGTGTTATTGTTTTGTTCAAGTGTTATTATTGCTGGATTTAATGACAACAGAAAAAGATATTGTTAAATTTTGTCTTTTCTGTGTACAATTTCTTTATATCATTAGTTAAATTTATTCTTAAATATTTGAATCTTTTAGTTGCTTTTTAAAAATGAATTTGGCGTTGGTTTAGGTGGGCAATCACCATCTCTCTCTTAGGGGATGGCTGATTGGGGACAGGATCCAGGCCAAGTGAGCTGTTCTGGTAGCCCATGGTGCAGAATTTGGGGTGTCGATCTGGAGGGAGCTGGACAGGGAGAAATATTGCTCAAGATAAAACTATGAGTTTTCGCCCCTTGGAGATCACAGACAGCTAAGCCCCACCCTTAGGACAAGGAGGCAGGGTGAGCCCCGACTAATGCTGGTCACACAGTGAGAAGGAGGAATCTCTGAGAGTGGGAGGGTTCTGGCAAGGGGCAGAGAGGGTTTTCCTTTCTGTGGGTTTGGTTGCCTGGACACCCATGGAGATTTGGGGGCACACTGGCTGGTTCAAAGCAGAACGAGGCTGAGGGGAGAGTCAAATCTGCTGAGGAAGCCTGATTTACCTAACTGCCCTGGGATGCAGAGGCTTGGCTTGAAAGACAGTAGAGCCAGCCAATTTAATCATTCTGCACTGAGGACTATCAGAATTTCAACTCCCCTAAGGTAGCCAGACAGAGGGAAGACCTTAATAAGTTTTCTAGATATAATTAGGGTCCCCTGGAAGGAGGGGGTGGTATAGAAGGGGCTTTATAAATCACTTCTGTTTGGTGTACTCAATCATCAGGGTCCCATGTGAATTTCAAAAGGGAATTCAACCTGACCAGGAGAGGGAGGGGGGATCTGCTCATACAGCCTGCTAAATCCAGCTGCCTAGGAGAGTAAAATCTGCCCTGGGAAAGTGACTGAATAGCTTTCTGAAGAGCTACATGACCCAGTTGGAGGGTAGCTCAGTGGAGGAATCTCTACCTTGAATTAGTGAGGTCCTTGGTTTGATTCCCAACTCCTCTAAGAGTGGTGATACACAGGGATATCTAACATCCAGCTGATACCATAGGACAGGGAAAACATAGACTTTATTTTTGTACTAGCTTCTTTTGGGTCCCTTGTTTTTCCAAAAACTAAAATATAGGTTGCTAAAAAAATTTTTTTATTTACTTTGGTTATTCACTAAAACCCGCCTCAAAACCTTCAGAGAGAAGCCTGCAGGGTAATTAATCAATAAACACAGGCAGCCTGATAGTCTCCCAAAGGGCCCAAGAAGGAATGCTGTTCTACCTTAGCTTTGTTTGACTGCTTGATTGTATGTTTTTGTTGTTGTTGTTGTTGTTGTTGTTATTGTCTTGTTTCTTGTTTTTATTTCTTCTTTCCTGCCCCTCCCCCTTTTAAGAAAAATATAGGTGTTGCTAACTTGTTTCTTCCTTGCTGTGCTTCTCCTTCCTTGATTTCCCATTTTCTGTGCATACTGATTTTTTCTATCAATGCTATCACTTTTTCTTCCTTCATCTTTCTATCTTATGCTTTCTCTTGTGGTTCCTACATTCAATCATTTTTGTTAGTCCTCAGCTTCACTGGTTTTGATTTATATCTTGTCTATTCTGTTTCCTTTTTTCCTTTTTACTAAATGTTTTCTTTCTATCCTTTCTTTTTCCTTTCTCCCTCTCCATATCATTCTGACCTTTTAAATCATTCTACATATTTTTCTCTATTTGGGTTTCCCATTTCATTGTAGGTACTCCACTTTTTTATTCCTATTATTCTACACTGTTTATGTGAACTAAATATTCATTTAACTAAGTCTTATATGGCTCCTCTTCTAACTTTTATTGTTATTTCTATTATCTTTTTTCTTTTCTGAACTCTTTCGATTTCTCTGGCACTAATAATTTCCTTCAAGGGAACATAGATAATAGCAAGGAAATAGAACAAGAAGAAGGACAAAGAGTCAAAGAGAAAACTAAAAACAAACAAAAAAAAAACAGCAGATAAACAAAACTCTAGAGCAGAGAGAGAAGTTAATCAATGGAATAAGCCCATCAAGATAAATGATAACTAGAGGCCAACAAAAATTACAGACAATAATAAGAAACAGGAAGAAATGGACCAGTCCAATGAACAAACTGAAAACCAGAAAGAGATGCAGAACATAGAAAAACTAATCAAAGCTGTCCAAAAAATATCAAGGAACAACTTAATGAAGTGAAGCAAGAGATTAAGGATATTAAGAAGACACTGGGAGAACATACTGAAGAAATTGTAAACATACATAAAAAGATAATGGATAAGATGGTGATGAATGGCAAAATCCAAGAAATAAAAAAACAAACAAACACTGGAATCACAAAACAGCAGATTTGAACAGGTGGAAGAAAGAATTAGTGATGTGGAAGACAGTAAATCTGAAATCAAACAGATAGTAGAACAGACAGATAAAAAGTTACAAAACGTCAGGCAAGGACTTAGGAATTTAAACGACAACACATAATGTACAAACATATGGATTATAGGCATCCCAGAGGGAGAAGAGAAGGGAAAGGAACAAAAGGAGTGTTGAAGGAAATAATGGCTGAAAACTTTCCAACCCTATTGAGGGAGATGGACGTACATATCTGGGAAGTACAATGCACCCCAAGCAGTATAAATCCCAACAGGCCTATTCTAAGATATATACTTGTCAAAATGTCCAATGCTCAATACAGAAACAAAATACTCAGGCAGCAAGAGAAAAGAGAACCATCACATACATGGAAGCTCAATAACATTAAGTGCTGATTTCTCATCTGAAACCACAGAGGCAAGAAGACAGGTGTATAACATAGTCAAGGTACTCAAAGAAAAAAAAAACTTCAAGCCAAGTATTCTCTATTCAACAAATCTGGCATTCAAAAATGATGGAGAGTTCAAAATATTCACAGATAAAGATAAATTAAGAGAGCATGACAATAAGAAACCCAAACTTCAAGAAACACTAAAGGAATTTCTACAGGTTGAAAGGAAAAAACAGGAGATGGATAGGTGGATGGCAGTGTAAGAACAACTAAAAAGACAAAAAGAGAAATAAAAGCAACATATGATATACATATATTCAAAGAAAATATGGCTGATGTAAGAAATACCTTGAAAGTAATAATACTAAATGTTAATGGATTAAAATCACCATTCAAGAGACACAGATTGGCAGAATGGATAAGGAATTATTAACCATCTATATGTTGTGTACAAGAAATACACCTTAGACCCAGGGATTCAAAAAGGCTGAAAGTGAATGGCTGGAAAACAATTTCACAAACAAACAGCAAACAAGAAAGGTGAGAGCAGCTATTCTAATATCGGACAAAACAGACCTCAAAGGCAAAACTATTTTAAGTGACAAAGATGGACACAATATATTAGTAAAATGGGTTCTCTCTCAAGAAGAAAGAACAATCATAAACATTTATGCACCTAATCAGGCATCTCAAAATACATTAAGCCAACACTGGAAAGACTAGGTGAAGACATAAATGCCTCTACAATCATAGTGGGGTGACTTTAATACACCATTATCACTATTAGACAGAACCTCAAAGGAAATAGAAAGAAGGAAATAACAAATATTAAAGCAGAAGTAAGTGAAATAGAAAATAGGAAAGCACTAGAAAAAATAAACAAAAACCAAAAGGTGGTTCTTCGAGAAGATCAATAAATTGACAAACCCTTAACCAGACTAACAAAGAAAAAGAGAGAGCAGATGCAAATACACAAAATAAGAAATGTGGAAGGGGATATCACCACAGACCCCACAGAAATAAAGCATCTCTTAAGAGGATACTTTGAAAAATTATATACTAACAAGAATGATAATTTAGAGGAAATGGACAATTTCCTAGACACACACAAGCAACCTACAGTGATGAAAGAAGAAATTGATGAACTCAACAGTCCAATTACAAGTAAAGAGATAGACTTAGATATAGAAAACCTCCCAACTAAGAAGGGCACAGGACCAGATGGCTTCACAGGTGACTTCTACCAAACATTATGGAAAGAGCTAACACTAACTATGCTTGAGCTCTTCCAAAAAATAGAAGTAGAAGGAACATTGCATAATTCATTCTATAATGCCAACATTACCCTAATACCAAAGCCAAACAAAGATGCCACAAGAAAGGTAAACTACAGACCAATCATTCTAATGAACCTAGATACTAAAATCCTCAAAAATATACTTGCTAATCACATTCAACAACATATCAAAAGAATTATACACCATGACCAATTGGGTTTCATCCTGGGTATGCAAGAATGGTTCAACATAAGAAAAACAATGTATTAAACTGCATAAACAGATTGAAAGAAATAAATCACATGATCATCTCTATAGACGCAGAAAAAGCATTCTACAAAATACAGCACTCTTTCCTGATAAAAACACTGCAAAAGATAGGAACAGAAGTCAACTTTCTAAACATGATAAAGGGTATATATGAAAAGCTCAGAGCAAACATGATCTTCAATGGTGAAATTCTAAAAGCTTTCCCTCTAAGATGGGAAAAAGACAAGGATGCTCACTATCACTGTTCCTATTTAACATTGTCTTCAAAGTATTTGCTCAAGTGCTGAGGCAAGAAAAAGATATAAAAGGCCTCCAAATTGGAAAAGAATAAGTAAAAATTGCATTATTGGCAGACGACATGATCCTATTCCTAGAAAGCTCTGAGAAATCTACAACAAAGCTTCTAGAACTTATCAAGGGGTTCAGTAAAGTTGCAGGCTATAAGATCAATGCTCAAAAATCAGTAGCATTTCTGTACACCAATAACGAGCAATCTGAGGAGGAAATCAAGAAAAAAATACCACTTACAAAAGTAACTAAAATTATAAAATACCTAGGGATAAATTTAACTAAAGATGTAAAGGGATTTTATACAGAAAACTACATAACACTGTTAATGGAAATCAAGGAAGAATTAAATAAATGGAAGAATATTCCCTGTTCAAGGATAGGAAGATTAAACATCATCAAGATGCCTATCTTACCCAAACCAATCTAGAGATATAATGTAATGCCAATAAAAATCAACACTTTACTTTTCCATGAATTTGAAAAACTAATTATAAAATTTATTTGGAAGGGTAAGAGGCCCTGAATCGCCAAAGACATATTGAAAAAGAAATATGAAGTTGGAAGTATCACACTACTTGACTTTAAAACATACTGCAAAGCTACAGTGCTCAAATATGCATGGTATTGGCACAAGGATCGACATACTGACCAATGGAACTGAATTGAGACCTGCAATATATGTCCTGGCATATACAGTCATCTGATATTCGACAAGGCCGCCAAACCCACTCAGTTGGGAGAGAATGGCCTCTTCAACAAACGGTGCTTGTTGAAATGGATATCCATATCCAAAAGAAAGAGAGAGGAACACCACCTCACACCCTATACAAAAATCAACTCAAGATGGATCAAATACTTAAATATAAGAGCCAAGAACATAAAGACCTTGGAAGATAATGTAGTGAAGCATCTACAGTACCTTGTAGTAGGAAATGCTTTCATGAATTTCACACCCAAAACATGAGGTGCAAAAGAAAAAATAGATAAATGGGATGTCCTCAAAATTAAAAACTTCTGCACCTCAAAGGACATTACCAAGAAAGTAAAAAGGCAGCCTGCCCAATGGGAGACAATATTTGGCAACCATATATCTGATAGAAGCCTAGTTTCCTGAATATATAAAGAAATCCTACATCTCAAAAATAAAAAGAGAAACAAAACATTTAAAAAATGGGCAAGCAACCTGAAAAGATATGTCTCTGAGGAAGAAATACAAATGGCTGAAAAGCACATGAAATAATGCTCAACATTGCAAGCTATTAGGGAAATGCAAATCAAAACTACAATGAGATACCATCTTACTCCCATTAGAATGGTGGCTAATGAAAAACCAGCACAGTATAAGTGTTGGAGAGGATGTAGTGGAATGGGAACCCTCATCCACTGCTGGTGGACTGTGGCTTGGTCCAGCCACTATGGAGGACAGTTTGGCGGTTCCTCAAAAACTAACTATAGAACTGCCTTATGATCCAGTGATTCCACTGCTGGGTATATAACCTGAAGAATTGAAAGCAAAGTCACGAACAGATATAGGCACACCAATGTTCATAGTGGCATTGTTCACTATTGGAAAAAGTTGGAATCAACCCTGGTTCCCAGCAACAGATGAATGGATAAACAAAATGTGGTACATACATTTAAAGAATATTACTCAGATGTAAGAAGGAATAATTTGCTAACCCACAGGATAACATGGATGAATCTTAAAGACCTTATGTTGAGTGAAGTAAGCCAGGCATTGAAGGATGAGCAGTACATGACCCCACTGATATGAATTAAGGAATTTGAGCAGTCTCAGAGAGCTATTGTCTGTAATATAGGCTTACAAGAAATAGAAAGAGAAGAGAAGATTATGAACCATCATGCATTCGGATGCATTCTATGGTAAAGTGGTAGAGTGTAGTTGTGTATTGAAGGGATAGGACAGGAGGGTAGTGATATTATTGGGATGGGTGATGCAGGGTTGACAGATGGGTAGATTGAGAAGGGTGGGTCAGAAAGTGCTTGGCACTGGGGTGATGGTTGGTAGAGGGACTGGGTGAACACTGGTGATTTGTGGGTTAGAGGTCAAAATGACAGAGGTGGAAATGTACTTATGGCAAAATGACAAGGAAGCATAACTGGTTTACGGTGTTGGTTGGGGGGCATTTGGGACAGGGCACACCTAGAGCAGGCTTCTAGGAAGTGTGTGAGTGTTAATTCTCTCATAATGTGTTGTATCAGTGGGTGGAGACCCACATAATGAGTGGAAAGGAGTTGTACTCCCATCTTTGGGAGGACTGATTTGTTCAGAAATAGATATGCAGGATTCTCTCAAGAGAAAGTGCAGTTCCTAATAGGGGAGGACAAACCAGTGTGTCAAGACCTTTTGTTGCATGTAACTATGAATCTTGCCATCCAACGAGTCAAGCCAGGGGGTCTTTGTGGGTCCCAGTGGGATGGGGTCGGAGTAATAGAATAGCTCAAACGGGGTATTGAGTGGTCAAAAAATTGTTCTTCATTACCGTACAGTGATGGACACAGGACATGGTAAATATCATCAAAATTTATAAAAATGTGTGGTCTAAAATGTAAACCACATTGTAAACCATTGACAATGTTTAATAGCTATGTTTCACTGTTTGTGTATCAGTTATAACAATGTTACCATCCACATATAGAAAGGTATTAATATGGGGTGAGGAAAGTGGGAGGATGTTGGCTATGTGAAAGTCTCCTGTATTCTGTTTGTGACTGCTGTGACCTAAAACTTCTTTGAAAACAAAATGAAAAATAGTGAGACACTGGGGAATGAGAGGGTGACAGTGCCACAGTACAGACTGGACACCAGATATTGCAGTGGTGAAAGGCAAAAGGTCAAAATAATTTTTTATATTTTTAATTTTTTAATATCCCAATCTTTTAATTTTATTTTATTTTCAGTGTTTTACTTTTCCAAATTTTAAGTATTTTATCTCTTACATTTAAACTTATCATTATTATTTCATTTTCCAACTAATTGTATTCAGCTATTTTAATGGCTTCATCTTTGAAGAAGCTTGGATCACAGAAGGGTTACAACTGGGGCAGGGGAAGAACATTGGTGTAGGGTGTCAAGGATGGGGGATGCATGGGAGGAAGTTCACCTGAGCATAATTATAAGGTATATAAAAATTTTCAAATGTTCACTGGGCATTACACAATAAATGACAGAACACTGAATTCCCTTCCAGGAGAGCTCTACCACATTCTCCAAGGGAGGAGCAACAGTCTCCCAAGTGCAGGAGCAGTGACTAAAGAAGGAATATGATCCACTGATAGGCCCTTGATACAGATGACTAGCCTTATGATTCTTTGCTCTTGAAATTGAAACTTAGCCTATTGTTATGGGGTACCTTAACATTGCCTCCTGAGATCCTCCTTGTTGCTCAAATGTGGCCTCTCTCTAAGCCAAACTCAGCATATGTATGCATTACCTTCCTCCCAACTTCTGATGTCTCCCAGGTTTGAGGCTCACTGGCACCGAGGGATTGTTACCAAGTGCCAACTGGCAATACGACTGGAAAAAGACCTTGAATAAAAGGGGGAAAGGGTAAAGATAAATGAGTTTATATGGCTAAGAGACATTAAAATGAGGCGGGAGGTCATCCCAGAGGTGACGCTTATGCACAACTCAGCAGGATTTCATAGAATCCCAAAGTGGATATCACCACAAATAGTGGGGCCCCTGAGGGCTCTGGAGATACCCAGGTCCTATGTCAGGGCAGATAGCTCTGGAGTTTGGTGCCTTGCCAGTGGGCCCTACTTTGGAATCTGTGCTCCTGAGAGTGACATAATTGGACTGAACTATTTCTTCCCTGCACATAGCTCATCTGTCCCGTCTTTTCAAACCTATATTTGGTGCTGGCATTTGTAGGTGTACTTCCAGAGACTTAAGTCTTTGGGTTGTCCATGTGCCAGCTGGGCCCGGAATCTTGGTGGAGCTGCAACTCCTACTCTACAGCTCATTGGACTCACCCAGGACAACTGGCAAGGAGATGATGATGGACAACAGCCATCCCAGGTAAAGGAGAGAGTCTGCAGCTGCAGGCAGGATAATTTCATCCATCTTCCCCATGGGATATAAGTCCCTCTTAATTGGAGGTATAGAGGACATCACCATCCCAGACTCCTGAGGTTGGGCTGAAGAGCTATGTACTAGATTGGACTTACTTTTAATGTACTGTAGACATATTGTGATTCAAGCCATCAAAAATATTACAACATTGATATGGAGCCAATGGCCACTGGAGGCTCTGTGAGCAGGAAAAAGGAATAGTAGTTGTAATACGGAGGCTTTTTTGGGACTTGGGAATTGTCCTGAGAGACATTGCACTCAGGACAACTCCTGGCAGATATAGGCCATTTTATATCATTATATAACATGCAGAAATATGTGGAAGAGAGTGTGGTCTACAATGTGAACTATGGTCCATGCTTAATGGCAAAGCCCCAGGATGTGTTTATCAATTGCAGTTAATGTGCCACACTAATGAACAATGCTTATGTGGGAGATTGTGGGAGGTGTGGGAGGTGGGGCATATAGGAATCCCTATATTTTATGTGTAATCTAAGTATCTTTAAAAAAAAATAAAGTAGATCTAAAACTTTTTAAAAAAATAAAGTTTATTATTACCAAGGGGGGAAAAAAAGAATTTGGTTCTTGTTTTCCCCCTCAGATTGCTCATTACTAGAGTAAAGAAACATTACTGACTTTTCCATGTTGATCTGTCACTTTGCAGAATTCACTTATTAGCTCTACTACTTTATTGTTAATTTTTTGTGATGTTTTATAAACAGGATCGTATCATCTGAAAATATTGAAAATTCACCTTCTTCCTTTCAAATTTGTATATCTTTTAATTCTTATTATTGCCCAATTTCTCTGGCTAGAATTTCCAGGAAATTGATGAATAACTGTGGTGACACTGGGCATCCTTGTCTTGTTCAAATATTTGAAAGCTTTCATTCACTCTTCAGTATATCAACTGTATTGATTTTTTCAAATAGACCCATGGTCAAGTTGAAAAATTTTCCTACTCATCATTTTTTTATAATTGTTCTTGTCGGGTAAGCATGATGAATTTTTGTCAAATGCTTTTTCTGCATCAATTCCGATGGTCATGTGATTTTCCCTTTGCTTTAATATGGTACATTACATATAATTGATTTTCTTATGAATAAACCACCCTTGCATACCTGGGATAAAATCCACTTGATCATGGTGTATAAATCTTTTGAGGTGATGTTGGATTAAATATGCAAAGATTTTTAAGAACTTAATATCAAAGCCAGAGAAAGATACTACAAGAAAATAAAATCACAGAAAAATTATTTCATCAATATAGATGTAAAATTCGTTAAAAATACATATTCATCATATTTCTGTAATTTTATATTTTTGTAGTATATTTCTCTGGCTTTGATATTAGCATGATGCTGGCCTCATAAAATAAATTAGGTGGTTTCCCCTCCTCTTCAAATGTTGGAATAGTTTGATCAGGATTGGTTTTAATTTTCCTTGTAATGATTCATAGAATTCACCTGTGAAGCAATCTGGTGCTGGGCTTTACATTGTTAGGGGATTTTTGATAATTGATTCCATTTATTTACTTGTAATTGGTCTGATTATGTCCTGTATTCTTTTCTTGAGTCTATGTGTATTGTTTGTGTGTTTCCAGGAATGTGTACAATTCATCTAGGTGGTCTAATTTATTGGCATATACAAGTATTGAAAGTATCCTCTTATGATTTTTCTTATTTTTGTGGGTTCAGTAGTAATGTCCCAAATCTCATTTCTGATTTTATTCACTTGTGTCTTCTCTCATTTTTTCTTTGTCAGTCTATTTACAGTTTTTACAATTTTATTGATTTTTAAAAGAACCACATTTTGGTTTCTTAATTCTCTTTGTTGTTAACTTATTCTCAATTATATTTATTACTACTTTCTTCATAGTTATTTCTTTCCTTCTTTCTTTGGGGGATAGTTTACTGGTTTTTTTTCTTAATTTCCATTTGTGCACTTAATACTTGACTTTAGCTCTTTCTTCATTTTTAATGTAAGGGTTTAGGCCTATAAATTTCCCTATCAGCGCTGCCTTCACTGTATGTCATAAGTTTTGATATGTTGTTTTCTTTTTTCCTCCATCTCAGGTTATTTACTGATATCCCTTGCAGTTTTGTCTTTGACCCACTTCATTGTTTAAATCAGTGTTCCTTATCTTCCATATATTTGTGGATTTTCCAGTTCTCTGCCTGTTACTGATTTCCAGCTTCATTCCATTATGGTAAGAAAAGACCATTTGTATGATTCCTGTATTTCTATGTTTATGGAGACTTAGTTTTTGACCTAACATGTGGTCTATTCTGGAGAATGAACCATGTTCACTTGACAGAAATGTGTATCTCTCTTCTCTGTGTTACAATGTTCTGTATATATCCCACAGGTATAGTTCATTTATCACACTTTTCAAGTTCACTTTTTCCTTATTATCTTCTTTCTAAATATTCTATCTACTGAGAGTGTCTCCAATTATTATTGTAGTGTTGTCTATTTCTCCTTTCAGTTTTGCTCATGTTTAATGTATTTTGGTGCACCATCATTAGGTGCATAAAAATTTATGATTGTTGTTTCTTCTTAGTGGAATGCATTAATTATATATTAATTACTATATGCTGTCCTTCATTATCTCTTATTACAGCTTTTGACATAAGGTATATTTGCCTGATATTAGTATATCTACCCCAATTTTTTGGTAACTATTTTCATGGAATATCTTTTTCCATTCTTTCATTTTCAACCTGTTTGTTTCTTTAGGACAAAGGTGGGTTTCTTGTAAACAACATATAGATGGATCATGCTTCTTATCCATTCTAAGAACCTGTGTCTTTTGACTGGGGAGTTTATTCCATTAATGTTCATTGTTATTATTGTAAAGGCAATACTGATATCAGTCATTTTGTTATTTTTATTATATGACATATCATTTTTTGCCTGTATTTCGTTTATCACAGCCTCCCTTAATGTATAGTTGATCTCTTGTGATGTATTTTACTGATTCGTTTCTAATTTCTGTATCTTTATATTTTTAAAAATGCTTTTATTGTGGTTACCCTGGCGTTTAAAGTATACAAAGTCATTTATAACCTACTAATTTGGGTAAGAGATACCAACTTAGATTTCATAGCATAAATGTTCTCTCCTCTCATATCCCTGTTTCCCCTTTTCTGTTATTTTTGTTTCATGTTTCTTCTTTATGTTCTCCATGTCTGTTACCAGGAAGTATGTCTTTTCCTTGTTCAATTCTATTCTGATTCTTATATAAATTAAAAAGCAGTAATTTAAATAAAGAATACAAACTATTGGGTTTTGCATTTCCCATTTTGGCTACCCTTATTATGGATCTTCTTTCTCCACAATATACCAATTCACTTTCTCCTGTCATTTCCTTTCAACCTGACGTAATCCCTTCTATAATTCTTGTAGGGCTGGCCTCTTGTTGACAAATATACTATTTTCCATTCATCTGTGAATATTTTCAAGCGCCCTTCAATTTTGAAGGATAGTTTTGTTGGATAAATAATGTTTGGATGGCAGTCTATTCTCTTTCAATAACTTATATATTTCATACCATTCTTTTTACACCTCCATGGTTTCTGATGAGAAATAGACACAATCTTAATAAGGATCACTTTTATGTCAGAAGTCACTTATCTTTCTTCAGATTTCTCTGTATCTTTATCATTTGGCATTATGATAACTTTTTGTCTCAGCATAGGTCTAATAGGATTTATTCTATTTTGAGGATATTGCACCTCTTGGACATTTGTATTTTTGTCTTTCATAAAAGTTGAGAAATTTTCTGCTGTTATTTCCTCTAATATTGTTTCTGGCCCTTTTCCTTTCTTTTCTACTTCTGTAACACTCGTAATGCATATTTGTATACTTTGTGATGTCACTCAGTCCCTGAGACACTGCTCAATATTTTATATTGTTTTATGTATCCGACAATATGATTTAGATTATCATGTCTCTTAGATTGTTGATTTATTTCTTTTGACTGCACAAATATGCAGTCTTATGCCTCTAGTGTATTTTTAATCATCTCTACACTAGATGTAGAAATTATCACATTTCATCCCAATAATTTCTACGTTTCTTTTTTACTTTCAAGGTTTTCTTGTTGCTCACATATTATCTTCTTAACATTCTTCATCTCTTTATGAATATTTTCCTTCATCTCCCTGAATTGATTTAAGATATCCATTTGAAGATCTCTGAATAGTTGTTCCAAATTTGTTCCTCCTTTGATCTCTTAATTATTTCTCTTTACTTGGTCATATTTTCCAGTTTCTTAGTATGACTTGTAGTTTTTGCTTATGTCCTAACCTCTGATTACGTTTTTATGTCAATTTTATTGAAACTTATTCATTAATACAATTAATCTAAAATGAAGAATAAATGGCATTTGTTATACCACGGAGGTCTGCATTTATCACTTGAAACAATATTAGAGTTATTTTAATTTCTCCAAAAAAGAAAAGAAAAACAATTTAAAAACCAACAAAAAATGAGCACACACAAAAAAACTACCCATTAGTATTTACCTTTCAATGTATCTATCCTTTCCTTGCCATACGTAACTACTAATCTATTTCTGTCTCTGCAATTTATTTATATTTACATTCTGCATTAGTGGAGCCAAACAATAGGCAGTAATTTTTGTCTACTTTCTTTCACTTAGCATGATTCCTTTTTTATCATTGATGGAAGGGTATTAGTATCTTCCTATACACTACTGCTCATAGTCTTTTTTCTTGTATATTTGCCCAAATATGTCCCTGGTATTAACCTCTTGTAACATTAATGTACATTTTTTCTGTTTCATAGAAAAAACATTCTTACATATCCACTATTAACCATATTTGTTTTTCACAAGAAGGCTTGCAATGCTATAGAGTCACAAGTGTTATTTGTTAGCTTTACTTCTAGTGATATACATGACTTTTGACACCAGGAGTATCTATCTTTTGGCAATTGATCATCAGTGTACAGATGTTCACACCCCTGCTCTCAATTATTCTGGGTATATAACTAGCAGTGGCATTGCTCAGTCACATGTCTGATCTATATCTATCTTCCTTAAGAACTGCCAATAAAACCTCCACAGTGACTTTAGTATATTATATTCTCTCTAAAAGTGAATATATATCCCTATATCTCCATATTCTCTCCAACACTTGTCATTTTCTGTTTTTTTTTTTTTAATAAATATTGGCCATTCTATTATGTGTGAAATGATATCTCATTATAGCTTTGATTTGCATTTCCATAATAGCTAGTGAAGTAGAGTATTTTTTCATTTGCTTTTTCACTATTTGTATTTCTTCTATAGAAAAATGCCTATTCAAGTCTCTTAACCATTTTTAATCAGGATTTTTTTTATTGTTGAATTATAGGTTCTCTTTATATATAATTTATATAAAACACTTGATGCATGATTTCCAAATATGTTCACCCATTGTGTAGGCTGCCTTTTTATTCTTTTGACAAAGTCTTTTGTGGTGCAAAAATGTTTAAAATTGAGGTGATCCCATTCATCTATTTTTCTTTTTAATATGTTTTTTTTTTTTATTTTTAAGAAGATTTAGATTACATGAATGTTACATCAAAAATATAGGGGACCTCTGGATCATGTTGTGTATGTTCATTTTGTTAAGTTCACAAGTTTTTGTTATGCACTTATGGTTTATGTATGTTCATGTATGGATGCTACAGTAAAATAAAAAAAAGGAAACATACATATATACTCTATGCCCTCCCCCCACCATTTTCCCAATTAACAACATCTTCTATCAGTGTGGTACATTTGTTAAAATTGATGAACACATATTGAAACATTGTTAATAACCATGGTCTCTACTTTACATTATAGTTTGCATTTTGCACCACATAATTTTACAGGTTTTGACAAAATGTATAATGGTATGTATCTGTCATTGCAATGTCATGCAGGACAATACCAGTGTCCCAAAATTGCTCAATGTTATACCTATTCTTCCCTCTCCCTACCCTCAGAACCAATGGTGACTATTTCTTTTATATGAATTGTACTAGTTCTTCCATTACTATAATAATAATAAGTCTACTTATTCCATATTTGCATTTACCCCTTTTGTTTGTTCATTCCTCAATCTTGAAGATTTTGGAATGATGTTGCCCACTCTGTTTCTGTTTGAGAAGGGGCTTAGATTCCATGGGGGCAGATGGATGGAACTGTCTTGTTTGCAGAGGGAATAATCTCTCTTTTTTGGGATGGTCATTGTCCATCTTCATTTTTTGTTAGTTGTCCTGGGGAAGTCCAATTTCCTGGAGAGTAGGTGTGGCAAGTCTGCTCAAGATTTCAGAGCTCAAGCAGCAAAGAAGAAACTGGGGATTTATGTATCTGGGACATATATTTAATGAGTATAGTGCTAATTATAGGTTCAAATAAAAGAAGCAGAAGAACCATGTTTATTTCTTTCATTGTTCCTGTTTTGGGTACAAGGTTTAAGAGACTCCTAACTTCTACAAGGTCTTGTAGATATTTCCCTACATTATTAGTCTTCCAATCAATGTACAATGGAATGTCATTCCATTTATTTAGGTATTCTTTGATTTCTTTTTCAGGATTTTGTAATTTTCTGAATACATTTGCTTGTCACTCCTGATTAAATTAATTCCTTGATATTTGAGTCTTTTTGTAGCTATTGTAAATGTAATTATTACTTTATTTCTTCCACAGATTGTTCACTACTAGTGTATATTAATAATACTGATTTTTTTATGTTGACCAGGTATCTTGTCACTTTGCTGAACCCATTTATTAGTTCTAATAGCTTTGTTATAAATATATCAGAATTTTCTATAAGCAAGATTATGAGATTTGTGTATAGTGTAAGTTTTATTCCTCTTTCCAATTTCAATTCCTTTTATTTTTTTTTCTTGAATAACTGCTCTAGCTACAGCTTCTAGAAAAATATTGAATAAGTGTTTGTAGAATTTTGATATAGTTATGAATTACAAAAATAGATATTTGATTATGTTTGTAAACTGGTCTGTTCCTCTGGGTGTGATTAAGATAGGATTAGAGTTTTGATTGGGCCATGTTAGTAGGATGTTGAGTCCCTGCCCCATCACGGGTGGGGACTCAGAGGTAAAACTACATGGCAGAGCAGAGGAGTTATTTGGACTTTTGAGTTGGAGCTCTAATGGTGAGTTTTAATGCTGGAGCCTGGGGAAGTAAGCACACAGAGGAGCTTGGTCGTGAGGGAGGAGAGAAGGCCCTGGGAAAAGAGACAGAGCTGTTTGCCTGACAGTTCACAGCTGGCCTTGTGAAGAGAGAATAAGCCTAGAGAGCCTAAAAGTCTACAGTTATCCTTGTGGAGTAAACCAAGGAACTGAGGCTAGAGAGAAATAGAGCCCTGGGAAGAGAGGAACCCAAGAAGCCTGAACCCTGGCAAATGTCAGCAGCTGTCTTTTTCCAACACATGGCCATAGACTTCGGAGAGGGTAGTAACTTACGCTTTATGACCTGGCAACTGTAAGCTTCTACCCCAAATAAATACCCTGTATAAAAACCAACCAATTTTTGGTATTTTGCATCAGCACTCCTTTGGCTGACTAATACAGAGTAGTAGCAATGAAAATCATTATCTTGTTCCTGATCTTAGTGGGAAAGCTTTCAACCATTCCCCATTGAGAATGATGTTGCCTGTGGTTGTTTCACATATGGCCCTAATCATTTCGTCCATTCACATCTTTCTCAGTGTTTTTATCAGGAACAGATGCTGGAATTTGTCAAATGAATTTTCAGCAACAATTGAGATGATCATATATCTTTTCCCCTTTTAATTTGTTAATGTGTGTATTACATTAATTGATCTTTCTTATGTTGAACCACCCTTGCATACCAGGAATGAAACCTTCTTGAATGTGGTATATAATTATGGTATATAATTATGTTAACATGCTGTAGGATTTGATTGGCATGTACTTTGTTGAGAATTTTTAATATATGATCATTAGAGAGATTTCTTTGTCATTTTCTTTCCTTGTAGTATATTTGTCTGACCCTGGTATTAGGATGATGTTGTCTTTTGTAGCAGTTTGGTATTATTTATGAATTTCAAAAACAGATATTGGTCTGTTCCTCTGGGCATATCAGATTGTTTCGGATTCAGAGGTTTCACTTTTGCTTGACTAAATTATGATTAAGGCTTTGATTGGGTCACAAAAATAGGACATTGAGTCCCTACATCTTGCTGTGCAGGGACTCACAGAGGAAACCACAGGGCAGAGGAAGGAGGTTGGAGGGTTTTTTGATGCTGGAGCCCTGGGAAGTAAACACACAGGAGAAGAACACAGTGGAATAGAGATGGCTCCACAGACATGGCTGAGGCCCTGGGAAGAAAAAGAGCCTGATAGTCTATAGCTGACCCTATGGAGAGAACAGAGCAACTGAGCCTGGAGAGAAATGAGCCCTGGGAGAGACACAAGACTAATCCCAGCCTACTGCTGAGATAGGAAGAAGTGGGACCACAGAGCCTTAAGAGAAAGAGAAAGGCTGGAACCCTCACAGAGACTGGCAGCCATCTTGCCCCAACAATGGCAACAGATTTGGTGAGGGAAGTACTTACTCTCTATGGTCTTGAGAGTGTAAGATTCTACCCCAAATAAATAGCCTTTATAAAAACCAACCATACACTTTTATAGATTTTAATGAAGTTTGCTGTGGTTTGTATCCATCCTTGCAAGATCACATAGAACAATTTCTGGTACATTGCATCAACATCACTTTGGCTGACTAATATAGAATTTGGTACCAAAAACTGGGGTCTTACTTTTGCAATTACCAAAAGGTTGTAAAAGTTTTATAAATGGGTAACAGGAATTTTTGGAGGAATTGTGAGATGCGTAATGGAAAAGGCCTAGATTGCTTTGAAGAGACAGTTGGTAGGAATATGGAAGCTAAAGAGACATTTTATCAGGCCTTAAAAGTAAATGATGAAACTCTTATTGGAAACTGGAAGAAAGGTGATCCATGTTTTAAATTTGCAGAAAACTTAGCAAGATTAACTCTTGATGTTTTGTGGAAGACAGAATTTGAAAATGGTGAGCCTGAACACTTAACTGAAGAACTTTCCAAAGTAAACTTGGAGAATGCAGCTTGGCTTCTCCTTGCAGGTTATAGCAAAAAGCTAGATGAGAGAAGTAAGCTGAGGATTAAGTTTTTGGTTGCAAAGAAACCAGAAACTGATTCTGGAAATTCCAAGCCTCTGGAAATCAAGCCCCCAGACAATAGTGCCCAATTTGAGGACTTAATAGAAATTGGAAAATATAAATCAGGATTGCAAATGCAATTTTCTAAGAAAGACTTGCAGAAAGTCTTACTGTCTGAGGGTTTGGACCACTGCTTCCTGCATGTTAAACAAATAAACTTTGTGAGAGAGCTGTATGAATAAAACCACTGACAGCTTGGACTAAAAGTAAAACAAAAGGGAGAGATTGAAGGGAAACAGCTTTAAGACAAAAACCGTGGAAGCTGAGATCTGGAATTAAGGCATCTCCTCTGGCCCATAGTTGAACCACACCTATTGTACAGAGAGGGTGAGTTTGCCCTAGCAGTTGAAGAGAGTCGATGTTCCTGCCCACTGTTCAGGGAGAGTTTTGCTAATCCAGGGTACAGAGAGGGTGGAGGACATTCCCCAAGGATTATGGAGGGTGAGGTTGACATCCTATAGGTCTGAGAGAGTTGGGCCTATTCCCCCTTGGATTAGGGAAGCCCAGGTCATCAATTCATTGCTGTGTGAGTGTTGAGCCTGATGCCAGAGTTTAGGGAGGATGTTGCCTTCAACTCAATGTACTGCAGGGGTTTGACTCTAACCCAAAGATTGTGTAATGTGTGGCAATCAACCCAACACAGTTGGAGGGTGATGGCTGTGGCTTGGTCACCACTCAGATGCCTGAGGAGGGTGGGCCATGAAAATGGCCATTAGGCAAGTCTTTGGAATGGGTGGATCCTCATGAGGCCCCATGGGGAATAAACCATCATCTTAAGAATGACTCTCAGACTTTAAAATCCAATAAAGTATGCCCCACAGTTTTATGGAATTGTACAGGACCTGTGACTCATCTTGGCCTCCCAGTTGCTCCTTATGGTAATGCAAATATTTATCATTTCTCTATCCATTTGGATATTGGAAGCAGATAAATTGTTTTATAAGTTTCAGAGGACTACAGCCATACAGAACTTTGCATCCAGACAAACTATATTTCTTTAAAATGATTGTGATATGATTTTGTGCTTAACATTGTACTGATTTAAGGATATTTTTGAATACTGTAAAGTAGTTTTTGAATTCAGAGGGTGGGGTGTAGCAGTTTGGTGTTATTTATGAATTCCAAAAATAGATATTGGATTATATTTGTGGACTGGTCTGTTCCTGTGGGCATATCAGATTTATTGGATTTGGGGGTTTCACTTTTGCTTGATTAAATCATAATTAAGGCTTTGATTGGGCCATATCAGTAGGACATTGTGTCCCTGCCCCCTTGGTGTGTGGGGGCTCACAGAGAAAACCACATGGCAGAGGAGAGAGTACAGGTTTTTTGATGCAGGATTCCTGGGAAGTAAACACAAAGAGGAAGAACACAAAGGAATAGAGAAAGCTCCATAGACACGGCAGAGGCCCCAGGAAGAGAGAAAGACTGAAAGTCTACAGTGACCTCATGGAGAGAACAGAGCAGCTGAGCACAGAGAGGATTAAACACTGGGAGAGAGATGAGACTCATCCCAGTCTACAGCTGAGACAGGAAGAACCTGGGACCATGGAGCCTTAAGAGGATTATGAAGGCTGGAACCCTCACAGAGACCAGCAGCCAACTTGTTCTAACACATGTCAACAGAATTTTGTGAGGGAAGCTGTATTAGTCAGCGAAAGGGGTACTGATGGAAAATACCAGAAATCATTTGGCTGTTGTAAAATGATATATAAATACATATGCTTATATGTGCATTTGCTTACATAAATGTTATTATATATATATATACATAATATATA
>JAQZBX010033100.1:0-25537 GCA_029593785.1 Cabassous unicinctus | reverse complement strand
GAAGCAAACCCGGGGCCTCTCATATGGTAAACGGGTGCTCTGTCCATTGCGCCACACCCGCTTCCTGCCGTGAGGTTGCTGCATCAGCCCACCGCACCGCTCAGGCCGGCGTGCCCTCACAAGGAGGCCTCGGGACGCAAACCCGGGCCTCCCATATGGTAAACGGGGGCTCTATCCACTGAGCCACACCCGCTTCCCTGTAATGTATTTTTAATCTCATCCATCATGTCTTTCATATCCATAAAATCTTTTACTTTCCTTTGTGCTCACCCAGTGTCTTCTTAATATCCTTTATCTCTTAAGTCATATTTTCTTCAATTTCTTTGAAGTGATTTAGGAGAATTGTGTGATTATCATTGAATCCTGAATCTATTCAGGACATTCGGTTTGTTCCTTTGGCTGGGCCATCTCTTCCTGTTTCGTAGTATGGCTTGTAATTTTTTTTGCTGATGTCTAGGCATCTGACATGCTGGTGAATTTATTCTGATGGCCAATTTCTCTCTCTTGCCTATTGTTATTGTTTTTTCACAGTTCTTCTTTGACATTTGGTTCAACTTATTCTAAGTCATTAAGATTACCCAGCTTAAGTTATTAAAATTGTGCCAGGGACTCACTACTGGGGTGCAGACTTTCTCCCAGGGGTAGGGTAAAGAGAGCTCCTAAAGTTTTTGTCCATGTAATTTCCAGACTGGCCAGCAGATGGCACCCATTGATGCACCTTTCCACTGAGCTGTATCTCTCTTGGTTTTCCTATGTTTTCATCTGGCCAGAGCCGAGATTCAAAGGGGGCTAGCAGACCTAATTCACTGAAGAAAAGTCTGCCACTCTCCCTCCCTTCTCCCTTGTAACAGCTGACAGGGAAGCAGATGAGTGCTACCCTCTCAGTCAGCTGCAATAAGCCAGGGGTTTTACCACAGCTGAATATCTTGTGGGTGGGAGAGGGGAGCCCTTCTTGGAGGATGGGAGGTTTAGTAATCCAGTTTGTTGTTCTGGCTTCTTCATCTCTGTCCCTCACCCTCCTGGGAGTTGTGAAGCACCATCCTGGTCTGCTGACGTCCAAAGCAGGTCCTTTGGGCAGCTTTTGGCTCTTTCTCCTTTCTTATTTTGAGAGAGCTCAGCCTTATTTGTCTAATCCAACACCATCTTCCCACAATCCTCTCTCTAAATGTGGTTTTAATACCTATTATATCCTTAGTATTTCTCTGCAGAAAAAAAAGAGTTATAGAGACAAATAGCCCTGGATTTGAAGGATAGTGCTACCACTCACCATTTGGTTAAATTATTTAACTGCACACTTCTCAAATTTGGGTATGCATGCTCCAAGGGGTATAGGATGGTATGTCAGGAGATTTGAAAAGGCACAGGCTAATCATAGTGATTTTTTTTACAGTACCAATTTTATTCAAACAATTGTTTTAGGAAAACATTTTAACATCAAAATAAACACTATGCTATGGAACAGAATGCAAATTGTGCATGAAGTTTTTATTTAAATCGTGAGACTTCAAAGAAAATTTGCATTTCTGATATTCTGCCTTGTGTTAAGACAGTCAACATACCAAGATTAAAACTCCTCTATCTTTAAGAGAAATCTCAACAGAAAAAATTTTACAACAATGACTTTACCTTTCTAAGGCTGAATTTTCTTTTTATAAAAATAGAGCTAATTAGAACTTAGGAATTGCTGTGAAGATTAAATGAAATTAGTGAAAACCCAAAGCACTGACCCTTGCACTGAACAGTTCTTAAATAACAGTTAGGTATTATTGTTTGTATGTTTAAATGCATTTTTTTGGTGCTAATTTAATTTCCCTGTATAGTCATTTGTGGGTCATAATATAAACATTACTACTGCTGATGGCAGGGAGCTTAAAGAACTGTACTATATGTTACAGCTTAACTCTTGCAAGTAACAACAGTAGTCTGAAAATATTCAGCATTTGCCATATTTAATGCATTCCATTTGAAGTATTAACCTACTGAAGATGCTTCAGTTACCTCCTAATGTCACAAATCTTAAGTAAAAATTAAACTCATTATCTGTTAACTTTTAAGTAAAAAACTGAACAGTCCAAACACAATATATCAATTTGTTAACAATATACAGTGACTACCTAATTTCTTTTTTTTAGGTACTGGGGGCCAGGGATTGAACCTGGGACTTCGTATGTGGGAAGTTGGTGCTCAGCCACTGAGCCATATCAGCTTCCTAGTTGGTTTTTACGTTTGTTTTTTTAGGAGGCACTGGGAACCACACCTGGGACCTCCCATGCAGGAGGGGGTTACTCAACTGCTTGAGCCACATCCGTTCCACTACCTAATGTTTTAAACATTTCAGCAGACATTAGGACACTGTTAAGGAAGAATAAGAAATTTATTTCCTAATTTTATGTGCAGTTTCTCCTTCTAATTGAAGACTCTTAGAGATTTTAAAAAATATTATAGGCAAAGATAAAGATGCTTAATTTAATAAATGGGAAGTGAGAAAAAAAAAGAAGAGTAGAATTGAAAGCACTGCAGAAATTTAAGGAAGGCACAATACTTCATCAATTCCTAAAGTTTTGGGAACTGATCCCTCTCTGATTATTATAATTTAAAAGGCTGGATTACAGTACACACCACACAGCCAGAGTTTCTGATATTAGTTCTCTATTTTCACTTTCAGTATTTTTACTCTGTGAATAATTTTAAATGTTTACTACTTTTGCTATTTTAAGTGATATTTTTAAACATAAGAGATTTTTCATTTAAAAATGTTAACTATGTGGCACATAGTTAAGCTCATTATTTTTGTAAATATTTCCCTAACAAAAAACCCACTAATATATATATTAATTTGTGATAGAAAATATTCATTTGACCACGAACTTTGCTAAAGTAACCTTGTTAAATGAAAGAAACCTGATATTTTAATAAATTTCTATAAAATGTTTAACTTTTCAAAAAGAATCATGCAAAAAAACTGAAAAAATACATTAGATCTCAATACATACGAGGGATCCCTACTTGCTGTTTTCTTATTGCTGGACCAATGTTCAGTTTCTTATCCTTATAATTAAGTTTTTCAGCCTAAAATAAAGAAAAAATCATTTTATTATTTAGGAACTAGTGTTTATAAAACCAATAAGGAAAAACTAGTGAGTAAAAAAATTTTAAATTAAAACTGTAACATTCTTTGAAGGCAGCAAGGTGTAGTGGAAAGGGTAGTGTTTGGATTAAAATCGGTCTGAATCTTGGCTTCAATGCTCTGGCCCTAATTTCACATCAGAAATACATGATTTAATAATATACAATTCAAATTCCATTTTTCTCCAAAAATTATGTTTGATTTGCCATAAGTTAAAATTATTATACTGTAGTACAGAGCTTATAGACTTTTTCTATGAATACTCTCAATTTATATAACATTTTTAAAGGAAGGGAAATAATCTCAGCCTACTCTATGAGTCCATGTTTATAGTGTTTTTAGGAATTCAAAATGCTATTAACACTTCACAAAAGACATCCTCAAGTTCTTAGTTTAAGCAAATAAAGTGAAAATTATATTACAACTTCACAATTACACCCATGTAATAATTTGGAATTTGTTCTTCTGCAAATAAGTTTCTATTTAGTCTTTTTAAAAAGAGTCTAATGCCAATCTCAGAATGCAAATAAATTTAAAATATTTTCATATTAATGATTATACTGGAACTCTATTATTAAAATGGACACTTTAAAGGATTGATTGCAAAGAAAGATTTATAAAGTGAAATTAGATGCATCAAAAGAATCTTACCTCTTGCAAAATTTTTTGTGCATCTTCTTGTGTTTCAAAAGTGACGAAACCATACCTAAATAAATGCATGAATTATTTTCTTAGAATATTACATTAAAGTTATATTAAGGATTTGAAAATTTTTCTTTTATAAGACTAGGTCACTGTAGGAATGAGCATATCTTTCTATGGTGCACCAGCATACAAAAGGTAGTAGAATTATTTGTAGCTTTAATACTGTCAACTTCCTTTTAGAGTCAGGGGGCTAAAAGAAAAAAAAAAAAAAAGAGAGAGAGAAAGAAACCAGAGATCTTATAACAGTTTCAGTCCTGAGCTATATTTAAGGCAGGAAAATATGACAGGTTCATGGTCTGGCTTACAAACTGGGATATGATGAAGTTCAGTCCAGAGCAATAACCTCCTTTTAAAACAAAGGAGTTTGGCTTAAATAGGAGTCAAAGTAGAAAGAAAAAAACTTTAAAAATATTAAATCCTGCTGAGATGTGCATAAGCGTAACCTCTAGAATGACCTTCTGACTCACTTTGAACTCTTTTAGCCATATAAACTCATTTGTCTTTACTTTTTCCCCATTTTGGTCAAGGTCTTTTTCTAGCTGCATTTCTAGTTGGTGCTTGGTAGTAATCCCTCGGTGCCAGGGAGGCTCATCCTTGGGAGTCATGTCCCATGTCGGGGGGGCGGGTAGTTATTGCATTTATATGCTGAGTTCGGCTTAGAGAGAGGCCACATTTGAGCAACAAGGAGGCTCTCAGGAGGTAATGCTTAGGGACCCCATAATAATAGGCCAAGTTTCAATTTCAAGAGTAAAGGTTCATAAGCACAGTCATCAATATCAAGGGCCTGTCAATGGACCATCCTCCTTCACTAGCCATTACCTCTGCACTTGGGGGATTCAGATGGGACTGAAGCCCCCTCTCAATCAGAGGTGGCATGCGCATCACTATCCCAGAATCCTCAGGATTGGGGAATGAATTATGGACTAGAGTGGACTTACTGGTATTCTACTATAGACTTATTATGGTTCTAGCAATGGAAGAACTTATATCATTGAAGTGGAGGCAGTGGCCACTGGAGGTTCTGAGGTCAGGGATAGGGAAAACAGGTATAATACGGGGCATTTTTGGGACTTGGGAATTGTCCTGAATGACACTGCAATGACAGATACAGGCCATTATATATCTTGCCATAACCTACAGAATTATGTGCGAGAGAGTGTAATCTACAATGTAAACTATAATCCATGCTTAGTGGCAGTGCTTCAATTGCAATGAATGTACTACACTAATGAAGGATGTTGTTAATGTGGGTGGTGTGGGGAGTGGGGCATATGGGAATCCCCTATATTTTTTATGTAATATTTATGTAATCTAAACATCTTTTAAAAAAATAAAAAATTTAAAAAATATTAGAATAAAAATTTCAACAAAATAAAATTTCTCATATTGGTAAATGAGTATACAAACTTATTACTTAATAAAAATTATTAGCACATATAACTTGATAATGCAATTATCTATTAGTATATTTCTTCTTAATACCAATTAAAAATATATACAACCAAACTTTATAACTACTTTTCATATATGGTTGTTGCCTTCAGAGAAAATTCATATAATGTTAATTTTTAAAGACACAAATACATAATGCATACCAGGTCCAAAAAGCCAAAATAGGTAAATCGAAAAAAATAAAAGTATATTCCTCCAAAGCAGATATACTATTTCTTATATCTATTTAGACAACTTATGGGAACTCTATTGAGTAGTGCTAAATTTCTTGACTACCATTTTCTTTGATTCATAATTACTGTATTATATATAAAGTTCCTTTTTCTGACAAAAGATTTTCTCTGTTTCTGTTTGCCTAAGCATTAAAAAGCTAAGGCAATATTTTTATGGTGAATTTTTTGGTAAAACACATACACCACCCAGTGGAAATGGCACAAAATACAGTTTGCATTTCTGTGTGTTTTGAAATGATAGATAAATCGATATTACCAAAACACTGCAAATTCTGTTAGTCAAACAAAAGAGGTACATTCTTATTTTATCTTAATATTGTTTGGCAGTCTGAGGAAGTATCTCATCTGTTTAACAATAACCTTTCTACAGGATCCCATCTCTTCCAGAGTGCTCACTTGTCACATATTTATGTTGTTTCTCACTAATATCCCTTTTCTGTCCATTTCATCGATTCCTTCTCTTATGTCTATAAGGATATATGTTAGGCCTCTTTTTCAAGAAAACAAACACAAGCCTTCAATGATCTTCACTGCCTCATCAATTTCTAACTGCAAACTTCTGACAAGAATGCCCTATACAAACCATCCTTTTCTTCTCTGAAATTTGGCTTTTCTACATACCAATCCATTGAAACAGTTCTAAGGTCATTAGACATTTCTAGACAAATTCTACTGCTTTTTTTCAGTTTTCATTCTCTCATATACGTCATTTGAAAATCAGTCTCATTAGATTTATATTTCTCATATTATTCCTCTAATTATGTCTCTAAGGCACAGCCTACAGCCATTCCTTGAGGTCAGCTGTTTTAAAATAAAACGTTCTATAATCTAACATAGGAATACAATTCCAAAAGTTTTTCATTCTTTAGCGTCTGTATTCTTAGCTACTGGATGTTAGATACTCAGCATCAAGTGCTTGCTAACAATGAATGATCCCTCAACCCATACAAGAATAGCTTCTCATCAAATTAAGGAATACTATAGTGTCTCTTTTCCCTCCAAAATACACACACACACACACACACACACACGAAAGGAACAGATCAAAAAGTAGGAGGAAAGAACAGGGCATGAAATTATCTGTTAAAAAAAATAGAACCAAAGTAAGTTAGTATACAAAACTTAGTAATCCAATAAAAATACAGTTGCTAATTCTATATACTATCTTTAGTGATACTAACCCTTTGGACACTCCAGCTCTGTCATTTACAATCTTCACTTCTTTTACAGACCCATACTGGGAAAAAAATTTTCTTAAATCATTTTCATTTGTCTAATGGCATAAAAAGAAAATATGAAAATGCATTTTTAAATTGAAAACAGAGGAAAGAACTCTTATGCTTGTTTTGGAAACAAAAAGCTATAATAATATGGTGTAAGAATGCCTCACATGATAAAAACAGTGTATGAAACTATTAGTTTATTTTAAAAACCTATATAAATACCCAGCTTTAGGCAGTAACTATATTGTTAAACATAGCAATCAAAATACTTTTTTAGCTGAATTATTTTAAAACTTTATATAAAGAGTGCTCATTAGTTAAAGGAATCTTTCAGTAATTACTGTTCTCTTGTTGGCCAGTTTTTTTTTTTTTTGTTGTTGTTGTTTGTTTTTTAAACAATTGGATTAGTTAAAGCTATAAATATATGAAGTGCATACTACTGCTACTGGCTTTTGTGACTCAGATAGGCTCACCGTCATGGCAGTGGATATAGGTTAGGTTGGCCTATACCAATTGCTCTTTTTTAATCCACACAGACCCCAGGTAGAGTCAGGTTTTAGGAAAGAAATATATTTCCAAAAAGTTTTTGAACTCAACTTGGGATAACAATGGAGTGATTATAATATTTAAAGTTATTAAATACTTTATTTGTACTCAATTATCTGTTTTAGCTTAATATAGATAGGATTATATTCAAAATAATAAATTGAATAATAATGACCTCCAAGAGTAACTTTATATGTACCTAGAAACAATTTCTTTTATACAAATGGAAACAAAAAACAAGGTTAACAGCAAAGCAATGCCTCTTGAATTTCTCCTGCTACCTCACTACTTATATATACTATTGTTTTTTAGTTGGTTACTTATAAAGCCTACTAAGCTGGATAACGACAAATACTGAAATAATCTAAGAATAACTGACTTTTATTTCAACAAACAGAAAATGGAATCAATGCTAGATTAAGGATTGGTGTCAGAGATTTGAAAACAAATTAATTTAAACTGTTCTCTGGTAGAAGAATCACTAGCTCAATTTTGCAGCTCCATTTCTTTGCTGAGAAGCAGACACCAAAAGTCAAGATGATTAAGTGGAACAGGTTCTAGGCTTCTAAAAGTTAAGAAGTTTAAAAAGCCCAAGAATGCTTGCTATTACAGTAAAAAATTTCCTTGCTGACATTTATGTATGGTTTTGAAAAGGATATAAGTATAAAGGAGCGAGCCCCTAGGTGTTACCTTAAAGCTATGAGTGTATTGTAATAATGGCCCCCAAAGTTCACACTGTAGCTGATGGACTTCAGTAACCTAGAATAACCTAGCTATGCAAGTGTTAATATTTACTGATGACATAGTTTTAAAAACATACTAAACTATTATAATGTAAATGAATTCTAAACAATAATACACAAATTGAATATTTCTGGTCAGCCATTAATAGTTCCCAAAGAAACAGAAAATGTGTTAAAAATAATTTCATGAGAAACTATTTTTCTTACTTTACTTTTACTGAAATAATCACATATTTTCTTAAGACTCATTATTTTAGCAAATACACTAAATATAGACTCATTATTTTGGTAGATACACTAAGTATAACATTTATCTTGAACACGGAAAAAGTAATTCCAAATTGTGACAGATTGATTATACAAAATATTGAGTTATAAATGTCAAATATACCATAATGGCACAAGACTTATTTTTCAACTGAAAAATATACCTCTCCCTGTAATTTCTGCTATATAGCCTGGGAGCTTGGAAATCCTTCTATAAATACACTTGGAAGTAAGGGGATTCCACTTAAAATAGCCAAGCATGCCTTTCTTATAGGTGGTCACCACTACCTCCTTTATGGCGGTGCTGCAAAATATCTCACAATGTTTCTTTGAAAGACTGAAATGGCTGTTTACATGATTTAAATATATTACAACTAAGATACTTTAATCTGACAAGGACACAGGCCTTTTTTTGGTGAAAATTCTAAATCATATCATAGAAATTAATTTGCAAAAGAAGACGTCTAGGAGGTTGCTCAGGAAATTCTTGAATATGGAGTAAAGAAACAGGATTTCATAAGACTATGTTTTTTAAAAACAGTGTCTGCTTTTGAAAATTATGATCAAATATTACTTTTGCTAATAGAATATTATATAGGAAAGTATAACTTACTATCATGGTATGTGCAATGAGGAACATGGAGCTATGAGTTGGGAAACTAGTATTCTAGTCCTCCTTCTGCCAGTAATAGGAGCCTACAGTCAAATCAGTGAGCCTCAATTTCTCTGTATGTTCAATTGGACAATTATACGTGCCCTACTTAACTTACATAATTATTGAAAAGATTATTTAAAATAATTTGAAACCTACTAGTCATTATGCAAATACATTATTTTTTATAGTTTTACAAAGAAACAAAATTTCTGAGAAATGAAAAAAAAAATCTAATGCAAAAAATACACTATGTTGCATGCATAAATAGGTACCTTAAAATCAATTCCTCCTACAAAGATGCGATTGGGGATCACTGTTCCATATCTTGGGGCACTTGTTGGGTTATTCAAAGGCACAGGTGACACAGGATTAGGGGATGGAGATAATGAATCTGTTTGCGTCTGATTTGATGTTTGCTGTAAAATAAAATTCTTTTAAACTTTTAGCACTGGGTACAGTTTTGTTGTAAACTTAGGACATATGTATCTTTCAAAAAGATGAGTCATTTAGACAAATGCAGAAATGACTTTCTTTTATCCTACTATGAAGATTTTAATTAGAGCTAATAGCTTTTTGGGTCAACAAAAAATATAGCAAATATATAATGTGCTCAACTACAGAAAAGATCTTATGGAAAAATATTAAACTGAAAAGAAGTCTGAGAAAGAGAAAAGCAGCCCCAGAAAGCTGGGAGCTGGCCTGGCACAAGCAACTAGACCTTGGTGTTGTTAGGGGTTAGCGTTGCATTCACAGCTAGGCTGTGGTGTTCTCATGTTAACAGAACACCAACATCAGATAAGGCCACTTTGTGATTATGATGGATCAATATAAAAACAAACCACTCCATAATCATGTTGGAACACTGACAAAAACAAGAACAGTCTCCAAACCATAAAAATGACCAAATATTCCTCCATCCTGGTTGATATGAGTGATTTGAAAAAACCAAACCATTCACAGCTTCACCTTTGATCCATTTTTCTTGCTTTCTAGGTAAGAATTATTAACATACCCAATCATAGAAGTACTCTCACTTCCTGATAATATGCAATCTAGAGCAAAGCCCTTCTACTTTAAACCATCTCCCAAAATCACCTAATACAGCCTAAATCCTATAAGTACTTTTGAACACACTTTTACTAAGAGTCCCCATAGTTCCTCATGGTGTAGTAGTATATGTTCTCCCTTGTTGCAACAAGTCAACGAACCCAGCTTTATTCAACTAGAGGTGTGCTCTTGGTAGTCTTTGGCTGAAGGGCATTGACAGGTCAAGAGAGAAATGCTGACATTCAAATTCACTGTTTTTCAGCTTTTAAAGCCCAAATTTTAAGTGCACTTGTCAATTTGAAGATTGGTCTGATTGTGCAAATAAATATTTTATAACTTAAAAGGATAAATTGACATACCAAAGAACTGAGTTCAGGCTATTTATTTATTTATTTATTTATTTTTTAAAGATTTATTTATTTATTTATCCCCCCCTCGCTGCTTGTGTTTGCTGTGTCCATTTGCTGTGTGTTTTTTCTGTGTCTGCTTATCTCCCCCTTGCTGTGAGGTCTTGCTGCATCAGCCCACGGCGCCGCGCGGGCTAGCCTGCCCTCACAAGGGGGCCCCGGGAAGCGAACCCGGGGCCTCCCATATGGTAAACGGGAGCTCTATCGATTGAGCCACACCCGCTTCCCAGTTCAGGCTATTTAAATGCTCACATTTCTAAGTCAGAGGACCTAAGTTAAATTTTAATAAATACGTATCAATATATAAGCCTTTGCACAATGGCAAGATAAGTAGACTCTTAAGAATATCTGAAACAAACAAGACTTGAGAATAGAATTTTGAAGGGAAACCAGTTCAACAACTTGCTAATTATTTTTCTTCTGGGAATATTAACCAGAATTCTGAGATAGTCTAGCCTACCAAATGAGTGCTTCAAAAAACTCATTGCTTATAATTCCAATTCTCTGAGAAACAAATACATGAAAAATTTCCAACCTAGGTAGCAGAGCTTTTGTTTTCTATCACATTTATTCTCCTCTTTCACTTAATTGGTCAATAAAACCATAATCCCTAACTTAATCTCTGCAAGATGTACCTAGAAATGATTAGCCAGTGGTGGCTATGGGCTAGAGTCTGGACTTCACAGGCTTTCTTTCTGATCTAGTCTAAAGAAGGGAAAATATTTACTCCTTAATAAAGGAGTTCATAAACACCTTTCAAACCACAGAAAAGCCACCACATTTAATAATTGCTATATTGTAGTTTCCAATTAAAGAAACTAGGAATCCAATCTTAAGAGCATTGTCTTTGAGATCTGGAAATTATAACTTCAGTAACTTTACTCAATAGAATACAGTACTCAGAATGGATGAACACATCCTAGCATCAATGGGATCCTTGATTTTATTTTCCAAACTGTGGATTTGCTTTGATAGAGATAACATAATAGCTATAGTAGATCTAATCTTGTCTCTCTTTCTGTTTGTTTTCAGTGTAGATACTACCTATTTGCTAAATTAAAAAAACAGTCTTCACAAAATTCCCTTTTTAAAAATGAAATTAAAGTTCAAAAAATGAACTCATTTGTTCTCAAATATGAGTAAAAGTCAAATTCCATTATTTTTCATTGAGGGAAAAAATGAACGGAAGTGAGGAGAAAGCTTTATTTCCAATCTTGAGAAACTAAATAAAAGATGCTCACTAATAAAAGAAAAATGTCAACTTCTACATGCAATTCACTTCATTCTCCAGTCTTTATGGATCCTGCTTTATTGTGGGTTCCAACTGCCTTTTCTCAGTATCACTTATCACTTTCTAACATACCATGTAATTTACTTATGTTTGTCTTTCTCTTTCCTTACACTAGAATGTAATGTTCAGGAGGGCAGGAGTTTTCCCTATTTTGTTCATCACAGCATCTAAAGTACATTATCAGGTGCTCAATAAATATCTGCTAAACGAATGCATTATTTCTTCAGGAGAGACCCTCTCGCAATGTGCCAACCACAAGCCTGGGGGCTGAAGAATACAGTATGAATAACGGCTTAGTTAATATTGAAATGTTAGTTGTAAGGAACCTCAGGTAGAGACATCTAAATTCCTTAGAGGTTAACGAGATGCATTGGCTCCAACAATAAATAAAGCCTAAAATTCTACTGGCCGTAATTTTGCAAGTGTATGAAAGCATCTAATTACGTGATACTATTGGATTAGAAGTAGGGATCCTCCGCTTAGTAAAACTTCCAGTACTAAACAGGTGATTAAAATTCCCCTCCAAAGTAATGTCCCCACACTGCCTCCTCCCCTTGAGAATTAATTTCAAAATTTATCATCTACTTTGCAAATGAAGACAACAGGAAGAGAGTGGGCTAACCGTCGCTATCAAGGCCTCGGCGCTCCTTCCCCTTCGAGGCCAGCAAGTCGAGGCGCTGGGGGAAATGGCCGCGGCAACACCTTCCTCGGGTTCTCTCGTGTCATCGTGGACTTGGGCACTGACACGAAGATCCACCCCCTCCCCACCAAAGTGCGGGAGGGAAAAGAAGGCTAACCAGCGAGAAATTTTGTTCTGCAAACCCGCCAGCAGCAGTGGCGGGAATCCTCAACGGCACCGACCTAGCGTCGGTCTCGCGCGCAGCCCGCCCCACAGCCCCCTCGTAGCGCGCTCATTGGTCATCGCCCGGGCGCGAGGCGGGGTGCGGCGGCACGTTGCTGCGGCCCCTCAGGCCAGCCTGGCCTTCCGAGCCCTCCTCTTCTCTCCCCTCCCCCGCCAGGCCCTGAAGCTCAGGCGCGCACCCCGGCTGGCGTCTCCCTGTCTATCCTGGTCACAGGTTCCTCCCCACCCTAGGCCTGTCAGGCTTCCCGGTCCTCACCGACCAGTCGGGGATCGGAGGCGTCGGCCGCTCTTCGCCATGGGATGCGGGCGTCAACGACTAGGCTGAGCCCAGTTTCGGCGGGAAAGCGGTTTATCTGGCTCGGTCTTGCCGTACGCACATGGCTCAGCTACCGGCTGCCACCTGAAACCTCCTAGCCGTTCCCGAGGCCCCTCAGCCAGCCTACACCCATTCCAGGCCCGGCAGCCGCACCCTCCCAACCCCACGACACAATCCGATGGGGCCTGCAGGCAGGCGGCTCTTCGCGGTGGTCGCTGGGGTACCTTGGCCACGTTTCTTCCTAACTAAATAGCGGGACTTTGGGCTCTAAACCTCGCCGTTCCAGCTTTTCTGGGACAGGGTTCAAGCTGCGGCTTCTCCCTCTTCCCCCGGGGTTCGGGGCCTGAGGCCCGGCGCCCTGGCTGCCATACTCACCGCCCCGGACTCGGTCTCCATCTTCCTCTCTGCTCTTCAAAAACGGGGGGGAAAGGAACTGAATCCTAAAGTTTGCGCCTTCACACCAAAAAGCAACACCACGTTTCCCGACTGGAGACACTCTCCCCCTGGCGGCGACGGCGGCAGTGGCAGCTGCAAGGGCGCAGGCTGCGACCCGGGGCCTGAACCTGCCACCCTCCGGGACTGGGGGGTGAGGGGGTCGGCGGTGCGGGGGCAGGTGGCGTCGCCTGGGGCGGCGGGCGGCACTACGTGCGGGCGCGGCAAGCCGGGGAGGAACGCGGGCGGGCGGGTTTCGGATGTGGCCCCTCGTCGCGGAGCCGGGACGTCTCAGGGGCCGAGCACGCAGCCGATTTGGGCTGGCGTAGGGTGTGCGGGTCGAGGACTCGGTTCTGGGGCTACTCTCGCCTGCTTTCGAACAGCTGGGGAGGAGAGAGCGAACGGTTATGCAAAGCTCCATGCACCGCAAGCCTTTCCCTCTCTCCTCCTTAGAGACGAAAAGTCGGCCTCTGAGACTCCTGGGTTTCGAGAGGTTGAGGTGACCTCCAGGTTTTACTAAAGAGCAACAAGCGGGTTGAGGGGCGATTTCCGAACGCTGGTGAAAGGCGAGGAGGCGGTTTCCAGAGTCCAACTCTGATCCCCGGGGCCTGACGCGCCGAAAGAGGGGTTTCCCAAGAAGACGCGGACGCGCTGCTGCACCTGTTGTCGCCGTCACTCATCCCTGCCGAGCGGGCGGGGGCGACGCGGGCGGCTTGGCCAGGACCCGCCGCGCAGCCCAGTCCGGGCTCAAGCGCCCTCCTCGGTCTGGTGCACCGGGCTGCTCAGATGAGCCCCGACGCTGCTGAGCACGGCCGGGTCCCGGTCCAGCCTCGGGAGTGGGTCCGTGGTGAAGTCACCGGCGCGCGGGAGGGTTTGATGATAGTGCGGCATAGCTGGAGAGGCTCTGGCCTCCAATAGCCACGGGATCTTCTTTGAAAGAAATAGTTGAAACTATTTCTAAAAGGTAGCTGAGACTTAAAAAAAAATATAAATATGTGTACATATGTATGGAATAAAAATAATATTTAATCAAGCTGTAAATAAAGACAATTAGGTAATTTTACAAAATAATAATCATAATAAGTATTATAGCTACCATTTACCAAGGGCTCACTTCTTGCCAGGTACATTGTTTATAATCAGTATCATCTAATCATCTTATTCTCACAGTAACCCTTCAGACAAATATTCCTTTTATCTTCATTTTAGAGATGAGGAAATGGAGATTTGGAGGTTGAGTAACTTGGTCAAGGTCTAAAGCTATAGAGGCTTTAACCCTGGGTCTGTCTGATCGTAAGCATTTTGTGATATATTTCTTAAAAATCAGCAATAACTGCTAAAGTTTGCATCAGTAATAACTTTTGGTGCTCTCTATTGCGAAAGTTTGAGCTAAGGATATTTTATCCAGGAGAAAGGGTTAAGAAATAAGCAAAGTGTCTTTATTAATATTTAATCTGTTCAAAAATTAGGTCATCTTCATATTATTTACCAAAAATAAAATGGGAAATTTGTCTTTTGTTTGTTGCATAAAGCATCTTAAAAAACATCCTAAATGTCATTATAAATTTCTGCATGCAATTTAAGCTCGTTTTCTCAGGTTTTAGTTTCTGTGGAAATAGAACCTATTCAAATTAAAACTCATTATGGAGCAAATTAATTCTACTGGTCACTATCATTTGAACTGATCTTCTTTTTAGGCACTTTTACAATAGCAATGATGGATTTCAATGGATGTTACTATCCCCTTTTTTGCCCAAGTCTTTTTTGAAGACTGCATTCTCTAAAAAAATTATTTACCAGAGTAGGTGTTTAGTCTGACACAAATTAATCAATAAAATTTAGGGAATATTGACTGTATTTCAAGACTTGTGTTGGACTATGGGAATCTGGGTACTCTGTTGACAGAATGGTAGTTCTCTGTTCTGCTTCTAACTCTTAATTATTACTCCAAAAGGAATTTGTGACTGTAAAACTTGGATAAATCATGTAGAATTAAATGATTCAATTCAATTTATCATCAGACGTTTATAGAGTTCCTATTATGTGCAATATATGATGCTTGTGCTGTGGAAGATAGGAAGATGAACAAGATCAAACCTCTGACCTCAAGGAGTTTACAATCTAGAAGTAGAGAAAAAATTAAATACTCAGTTATATGCAAAATAAACTTATGGAAAATACAAGCAGAATAAGTCATATGAAGCATGATCAAAGGTCTGTGGGAGCACAGAAGACAACATGTGGAGCACAGTGTCCAAAGCTGGGTAAAAGCCACCATCAAGGCTGAAATTTTGGTCTGGGTGGGAAGGTGGGAGCAAAGCTATTGAGCAGCATTAGGTACCCAGAACCGGGCTAAGTAGGCACATTGTTTTTAAATCTTAATTTCTCTCTCTCTCTTAGAAATCTGAGCCTTGGAGAGGTAAAGTGATTCACCTATTGCAAGTAACTAAATGGTGGATGCAGTTTTCAAAACTTGACTGTATTTGATTCCATTGTCCATGCATAGTGCACTCTGCCACATTATTTATACCATAGTAATAAGGAAAATTTTATCCTGAAGACCTTAGCAAATAGGGGGTCATTGTAGGTTATTGAATCAAGTTATATAATCTGCCAAAATTTAGGAAGTCATTCTAAGACCAGAGAACAGTTTGAGAGACAGATTGAAAACAAAGAACTGAATTTGGAGGAGGAAACTGCTCAAGTGAGAAATAATGGGCATCTGAACAAAGGAACAGCAGTGAGACTAAAACACCGAAAGGCATAAGAATATACAAGTGAGGACATGAGACTGTTGGGCATGGGTAATGATGGAGAGGTTGGTGAGGGTCATTCATAAGTCCCAAGATTTGAATATTGGAGATGCCATTTACAAAGACAAAAAAAGTATAATACATAACACATGACAAACCTAAATATCCCATTTTCTCATGTTTTCTGCTAGCATCCCAATGTTTCTAATCTTTTTCCTTTACGTAATCAGTTTAGAGAATAGTCCTCGTTTTAGGGAATTATCTAAGCCCATCCTCCTAGCTTGCCTTGCTGGCAAGTCTCCCTTTCCTGGTTCTTGAGTTTTCTAACTTCAGATTCTAACTCCTAGTATCTACTTTAAACTCTTGTTTTTAAAATAACACTTTGTATGTGTTCTTTTGCTTACAGACTTAGATAACTGTTTTAGTTTCCTAGGCTGTTCAAGCAAATACCATGAAATGGGTTGACTTAAACAATGGGAATTTATTAGCTTATAGTTTTGAGGCTCAAAAAATGTCCAAATCAAGGCATCATCAAGGTGATACTTTCTCCCTGAATACTAGCATCTGGGGCTGGCTGCTGGTGATCCTTGGCTCCTCGGTCACATGTTAAGGCACATGGCAGCATCTCCTGGTCTCTTCCTTCTCTTCCATGTTCTGTCAATGTAGCTTCTTGCTTCCTGTAGCTTTCTGTCTCTCATGTCGAATTCATTTCATTTACAAAGGACTCCAGTAATAGGATTAAGACCTATGCTGATTGGGTTAAGCCACACACACCTTAACTGAAGTAACCTTATCAAAAGGTTCTACTTAATTTGCGTTCACACCCACAGGGAATGGATTAGATTTAAAGCATGTTTTTCTGGGGGGTACATACAGATTCAAACCACCGCAATGACCATTGCAAGTCTCCTGTGGGTCAGCTTTTAGGCCAAACTTTGTATATGACAATGGTTATGACCTGGTTCCTGCTCTCCAGCAGCCTGTGGTCTAAGTAAATAGAAAGTTTATATACTCTGCATGCTAAGTGTAGCTGTAGAAGAGTTAATAGGTGTGGAAGGAGCCTAGATCAGGGAGAAATTTAACTTGGTAGATAAAACAACATGAAAAGATGTTTAGAATATGTCTCTGTTTCCATTTTCTTTCTTGTTTTCAGGTCTACTAACCTATTGGTTAATTTGGCAAGATTATTAGGTGCTTTCTTTTTCTCTATGATGGTTGGATGTTTGATATAGGAGAGATGAGGGGCAGGGTTTTTAAAAAATCTGCCTTAAATTAGCAAAGAGGTCAGCTCGGATTTTCTTTTCCTATACAGGAACACAATGCTTAAACTTGGAAAGGGTGTCACATAGATGGTTGAGATTAGAGCAATACTGATTCATTGGAAAATTCCTTGTAAAGAATTAATTCATTGATTAGATTATGCTGTTTACTATGAGCAACTATTTAGATATAGAATATACAATATAGAACCTATGGCATAGTATCTAAGATAGGAACTACTCAATAAATATTTGTAGAATAAGGGAATAAATTAACAGACAAACCTTACCCCATTCTTCACTTTATTCCAACCCCATCATTTAACTCTTATTTTAGAGACACTTCTAAGAGACAATCATTCTTCTAGTCTGGGCCACAAGTGTCTCACTGGCTGGACTATCCTTACACTCCTTATCAGAACAGTGAGATCAGATACTCATTTTCTCAACTCTAACTCAGAAGTTAATTAAGGGTATATTTAACTGTAAAGGAAAGTTTTAGTTGTGAAGTTTAATAAGAGGAAACTTCCTAGGACTTCAGACAGGCTAGGGCTTGGGTAGCCCACAGCTGTCCTTCTAGACCACTGTAACATCTTTCTGGAGTGAAAGTGCAGCGCAATCAATCATTGCCAGAGAAGCTTTTTCTTAACTCATTCACACAAACATGTTTTGAATAATTACATATATATTTTCAGTTGCTTTTTAGGAGAAAACCTTATGTTTGGACACATCTCATCTGTAGAATCCTTTTAACTACATTGTCAGATTTTCCTTAAGAGCAAATAAAAGCTATTATGTAATACGTCTAATATAAGACATATAGAAACATATCATTGCAATAATGATTACCCAGAACACATTGTCTAGTTGTAGACAGTCCTGCAATATTTGCCTCAGCCTGCCCCTTTAATTTACTCTTTCCTGCTTTTACCTCCTGACCACTAACTTTCCTGTTTTTAACCTCTTCCCATGCTCATCTAAGTCCCTTAGATTTAATGCATGAGGTATTTTCACAGCTACTATTATGACACTCTTAATTCATGTTTTTCATAGTCTTAGGCATTTTAGGCATCTTGACCCTAGTGTCCTTGTATCCATGATGTTTCAAAAATCTATGTAAATACATTTGTTGAATTGAATTATCACTTAACCACTCTCTTCTAGCAACTGCATTGTTCTTGAGTATTGGGCAATTATTGCTCTGGTGCACCCTGACCTTTTGTACCTGAAACAGGCTACCATGTACCATTGTGCAGATTAATCCTGCCCTCACTGTGCCACTCCCAGAACCATATAGCCACAGGGATCCATCCATTCAATGGATGCTTCATCAAAAGGTTCTTAGTGGGCTAGTGGTAGTCCTGCCTAAATACAGCTCCAGGTCTATAAGATGATATCAGTTTATGTTGATCATGCTTTAGTAACACATACTCAGACATCACTAATTACTTGACATTTGGAATAATTTTCATCTTTCTAAGTGTTGAAAGTTGGGCTCTCAGCAATAGGAGTTTTAGTGGGACCTGAGCTCAGAAACAGCATTTGAGAGGAGTGAGGGAAGCAAGATTGGGTAAAGGGAGAAATTGAACTGTGATTGGGTTGCAACGGAGGCCTCAGCTAATCTAGTAATGGCCGCTTTGAGTTGTCCCACTTGAGGTTAAGGGGCCTGGAATTTGTTAACAACTTGCTCCATTCCCTTATCTATAGTACTGGATACAGGCTGCTCCAGAAGAGGAGACGTGACCTGGTCCAGGTGGCTTCTTCCACTGAGGACACTTTCTGGAGAAGAATTTAGCTGAGAACAGCCCAAACTCCCAGAATTTGGGGGAACAAGACCTCAGTCCTTAAGGAGGAATACCACAGCATATGCTGAGGTGAGTTCAAAATTATGGAATTACTTTTTCTCCACAATGGGATTAAGCAAGTTACTATGCTTGCTTTTGGTTAAAGGAAAACATGATAGATATGGAATAACTCCTTGGAAGTTTCAAGCTTTTTTTTTCTTCTTTCTTTTTTTAGAGAGTGCACTACAGAGACTGAAGCTTAGCAAATACCGGTATAGTTTCAATAAACTAAGATTGTGACACTGAAAGTTTGGATTGCATGTTATATTTAATAACTGCATGCTTGAAGCCATCTTTCAGTGAGTTCAACCTCTCTTGGTTCCATGCTCAAGAAAATATGCATATTGATTATATATCTGGACTTGTTTAAAATTGGGTCTCCTTGAAGCACTGAAAAATTTTAAAGAAACAAACCACAATTAAAAGCCATTATTTAAGCATCTGACACAGGTTCATTAACCATCACTTATTGCTACGCTTGGGTAATGGCAAGTGTTGAGTGGTAAAATAATGTTGTGATCCAGAGGAACTTTGGATTCTGACTCTGTTGTGTGTGACCTTGAGGGAGTTTCATAATCTTGGCTTTCCATTCTAAAATAAGGATAATAGTCATGGTGTTATTGTCAGGATTAAATGAGATAATGCATGTAAATTCCTAGCATGGTGCTTTACATTCAGTAAGTGCTCACTGATTGTTTTTATTGCTGAGATGTACAGGTATTTCCCCATGAGAATAATAAAAAGTTGACTGGCCTCTGACCAGGGTGCTGCCTAGTACTTTGTTTAAAATACAAATACAGTAATACAAAAATCTCAGCTTAACCTAGGCTTCCTGTGGTACTAGTTACTTTGGCCACTGGACTTATTAACTCGATTTGGATATAGTTTGATTTAAAAAGATGAAGCAAACATTACTTTACTTGCTAATGGTGATGGCTTCTACTGCCATTACCTAATATCTTAAGACACAATATCCGTTTAGGGCCTTCCGTTGTTCTCAGAGGGTGGATATACATCCATATATAAAAAAGTCAACTTTTTGGCTTACTTCTTGTCAGGTATATTGTCATTGTTTTTATCTCATAATGTAGCTGATGGTGTGCTTGTAGTGGGAACAGAAGAAGTGTCAGCTCTGCCATTTTTGAAAGGCTCCCTAGAATTATCTTCAATTCATGATACTTTCCAAGAATATTTTAAGCTATCCTTCCATATTGGGTTGGTTTAGTTTAAACTACACAATATAATTTTGAAACTCACTTAACTGGATTCATGTACTAGATAATGAGTTGAAGCTGCCAACTTCTTATGGAACTTCAAATCTTCCCTTAAAATATCTCTTTCACCAACATATGGACCAAGTGACAGTGTCAGTGGAATCTATATGTTAAATATGGGGAAGCTTGATTTCTTTTTCAATTTAAATAAATATAAATGTAAGTATAATTTATAACATATAAATATGAGTCCTAATATTTTCTTCCACACCCCCAGAGAACTAATGCTCTAGTTCAATAGTTTTAAGAAAAATTTATTGAATGCCTGTTATGTGTCATTGCAGTGTTAAGTTCTCAGTGGACAAAAATGAATTAGACCTGAATTTTACAGTCTCAATTAGAAGGCAGACACTTAAATAGATAGTATCAATATAGTATAGTAGGTGCAAAAGGTTTTAATGGAGAATAAGAGGTAACTTGTGAGTGTTGGAAAGGCTTGCTAGAAAAGATGATGTCTGAACTGAATTTGAATAGGTAATGGTTTGCTCTTTGAGGAGAGGTGGGAAAGGCATTTCATGCAACCAAGACATGAAAACATGAAACAGCATGCAATCTGGACTTCAAATAGCTTGATAGTCCTAGAATATGAAGGAAGAGAAGCAGAATAGCTAGAGAGGAAGCCAGGGAAGTGGATTGGAGCCATGACTGCAAATACCAAAGAGCTTGGACCCTATTCACCTGGCACTGGGAAACCAATAAAGCTTTATAGCAGGGAGTCAGATTTGTACTTTAGGTATATCCATCTAGCTACAATGTGGAAGGAGAACAGATATTAGAAATACCAGAAGGTCACTATAATCAAATAAATATGGTATTGAATAGGAATCAGAACAGACAATACAGAAGTAGATTGAAGTACATATGAGAATTTAATATATGACAAGAGGGATAATTTGATTCAGTGACAAAAGAATAGGTTATTTAATATTATTGGCACAAATGGCTTTTCATCTGGAAGAAAAAAATAGACCCCCATCTTATCTTTTTAACTTATTCAGCATATAGACACACATGCAAACACTTGTATACATGTATAAACCAAATTCAAAAATAAGTTATAGGTAGACCAAATACTTAAATGTAAAAAAAGAAAAACGAAAAAGAAAAAAGTAAAAATCTTGCAAAAAAAGAGGGGAGAGGAGGGGAGGGGAGGGGGGGGAGGGGAGGGAAGAGTGTATCCTCAGCTACCAAAGTCTCAATCAGCCATTGGCCAAGGGCTGCCCAAGAAGAACATGACCTTGGCTCAACAGTTGAGGCGGACACTGACTAAGTGAACAGCTGGAGGCTATTAGAGAACCACCATATTCCTCTAAGCTGGGGAGCAAGGTCTTTACTGAAGCAGGATTGGAGTGTGGCATCTTTGTGTCTGCCACAGAACTTTACAAACTGACAAGAAAAAGGCATTTGATACAATAGAAAATTGGGCAAAGCATATATAGATAAACAGTTTACTGAACTGCAAGTCTAAATGGCCAAGATATATTTGAAATGATGCTTAGTTGTCTAGAAAATGAAACTGAAAGTAACAATGTAATATAACTTTATACTTAAAAGACAGGCAAAAATTAATGAGAGCTACAATATCTACTATGTTAAAATGTGGTGTGGCTCTTTTGGGAAATCTATCTAGCTTTAGCTATTAAAATAAAAAATATGTATATTCTTAGACCCAGAAATTCTACTCCTGGATATCTGTTCAATGAGGATAAAACCACTGGTTCAAAACACACATGTACAAAAATGATTATTACACCATTGTTTATAGTGGTGAAAAACTAGAAATAAATTGAATACCCAACAATAGGATAATGCCCAGATGAATTATAATATATCAATGTCGTGGATATATTATGCAGCTATTTAACAGAATGAATCAGTAGCTATTGCAGATGAGGTGGTGGGAATTTTACCAGTTATTGTTGAGTGAGAAAAGGAAGATGCAGCATAATATGTAAAAAATTTATCTCCCCCACTTTTTGGGGGGTGTAATTCAAACAATGACAAAAGCACACTCTCTTTGCATGTGTATAAATACATATATGCATGGGGACCAAAGATGGACAGATACGAACTAGGTTGTTAACCTTGCAAGGATGGGAGGGTTGATATGCATGAGGAAGAAGGAGAGAAATGCTCAAGACAAGCAAAAGCAGACAAAAATAAAGCCCTCACATCCATGGTTAGTTGATTTTCAATAAGGGTGCTAAGTCTATTCAATGAGGAAAGAATAGTCTCTTCAACAAATGGTTCTGGGAAAACAGGGTATCTATATGCATAAGAATGAAAAGTAGGCCCCTACCTCATACCATATACAAAAATCAACTAAAAATGACCAATAACCTAGATATAAGACCTACATGTACTACTGTACAATGCTTGTTGTATATTATCTCACTTTACAGGTTAAATTCAGTTCTCTGTTGCTGCTTAGTATTTCAGCTGTTTCCTGCAGTACACTTTTTAAAACTCTTTCAAAAAGAAATCTTCAGTCTGTTCATATGCTGGTTGAGCTCTGAATCTCAGCAGAGTTGCAGCACTTACTCTTCAGTTCATTGGACTTTCCCAGGACAGCTAAGAAAAGGATGATAGTGGACAACATCCATCTCCCAAAACAGAGTATCTACAACGGCAAACAAGACAGTTCCATCCATCTGCCCCATGGAATCTAAGTCCCCTCTTAATCGGAAGCAGAATGGGCAACACCATCCCCAAATCCTCAAGACCGAGGAATGAACAAACCTAAGGGGGAAATGCAACTATGGACTAAAGTGGGCTTATTATTGTTCTAGCAGCAGCAGAACTTGTATCATTGATTTAAAGGCAGTGGCCACCAAAGTTTCTGAGAGGAAAGAGAGGAAAGAATAGGTGTAACATGGGGCATTTTTGGGACATTGGAATTGTCCTGTATGACATTGCAATGATGGATAGAGGCCATTATACATTTTGTCAAAACCTATAAAATTGTGCAGTGCAAAGTGTAAACCATAATGTAAACTGCTGACCACGGTTAGTAGCAATGCTTCAATATGTGTTCATCAATTGTAACAAATGTACCACATTAATGAAAGATGTGGTTAATGTGGGACAGTGTGGGAGGGAGAGAGGTGGGGTATATGGGAATCCCCTATATTTTTGGTATAACATTTATGTAATCTAAAGTTTCTTTAAAAATTAAAAAAAATGTAAAAAAAAGAAAAAAAAAACAAACAAAAAACCCAATTGTGACATTATCTGAACAGTTTCACCAGTACAATTTATATAGAACAGAAGATGGCAAAAATTCCAAGAGTGGTTCAACAGCTGTTGCTCTTCTACTGTGTTTAAGGGTAGAGGCAGCTGTATCCATGGGGACCTATTTGACTCAGTGAGGATGGGAACTGTGAGATTCTCACAAGGGTTCATGACAGAGAAAATGCTGGCAATCTAGCTTTCATTAGAAATGTGTCCTCAAGTGGAATTTTTTTTTTTTTAAAGAAAGGATTCACTTTTAAAAAGTGAGCTCATCACTTTGTAAAACAAATAGACTTGTATTGTGCTTAATGAAAGAGCTATACACTTGAAAACTTACTAGGAACAAAAAGGGTCTACAATTTACTTTTGCCTTATATTTTTTTCTTTTAATTTTTAATTTTTATTTTAGTAACATATATATGACCTAAAATTTTCCCTTTTAACCTCATTCACATATGTAATTCAGTGCTGTTAATTACTTTCACAATGTTGTGATACCATCACCACCACCCATTACCAAAACTTTACAATCAACCCCAACAGAAAATCTGTATGATTTAAGTATTAACACCCCATTCCCTACCCCAAACTCAGCTCCTGGTAACCTATATTCTAGATTCTGACTCTATTTGTCTTATATATTTTAATTTAAAAGATACATTGCTATTTTATTTTTATTTAAATATTGCATTCTGCCTCTTTCCCTCAAAAGATATGAGGTACAATACAACAAAATGCAAATCAATGAGGTTAACAAAATAGGTGTAAAAAGTACCACATCATGACCCAAGGAAAGAGTGCATTAGAGAAAGAAACTTGACTATATTTTATTCAGATAGGTCTTGAGGTGCTAAAAAGAATAAATAAACATGTCTTGACATAAATTGGAGGAAAATCGCCCACTATATGCAGGTGAATTAGACTTGGGGTATGCACTTGGGATTGCAGAGTGGAGAGGAGGCATTTACTCACTCCTTCATTGCATTGCATGGGGTGTGTGTTCGTTTGAAGTCGTTCTGTTATAACTTCATACCTGGAAAAGATCCCAATAGTCAAATAAAATAGAGAAACAAGTCTTCATAGAGATCCCCTTGGTACCATTTCAGTGGTCCTTTTCATAAGTGCTTCTGTGGCTTCTGCATCAGTGGGGAACATAACCATGACATGATCTCCAACTCCAGGGTCCATGTCAAAGAAAGTGTATACATACAAAATAAATCAACAATGCCTATTTTAAAAAAGACATTTACCTTGCAAGTGTAGACTATTCCCAGACAACTGGCCTGAGGTTCCTGATACTTAATCTTAGCTTCAGGGTCTATCCAGATTATTTCCTAAGGGGGCGGAGTTAAATGACAAATCCCAGCATTCTGTGCTCCTGTAGGCAGTAGAGGTTTCCCAGCACCTGAAAGCAGCAGCAGCCATCAAACATTGGAGAACATTGGCTGTAATTAAAGATTTTTCAACATTACTGCCTTTCAATACTTGAAAGATTTATAAAATGAGGAATCTAGACCCATTCTAACCAGTTTGTAATTTTGCATTTTCATAGGACCATTTTCATGCAGTGGAGTTACTTGTACTTTGAAATAAGGTAAGTTGATTTTTATTTTTTAGTTACTGAAATTTCCTACTTAATTTCTAATATCTGGGACAAAGGAATACCTTTCAAGAAAAAATTGAATTTTAAGAGGGCATATTTAAGTTTTGTTTACCTTTTATTTTGTACATATTTACTCTATTATATACAAAATTCATATGTTGTATAATACATATACTAAATTTATACCAAAAATTACCCTACAAATTATGTTGTCTTGAATTAGCAAATTGAAATGACTGCAATGTATATTGGGGAATGCTATGAATG
>JAQZBX010033099.1:5326-25649 GCA_029593785.1 Cabassous unicinctus | reverse complement strand
TAGACTAAAAATAATTAAGAAGTTATGGATTAATATATTAGGACTATGCATTTTTTCTTTAAGTGGTCCTTTCCAAATGACAAATTACAACAGGAAAACAAGTCAGATTATATGTTGCCAGGGGAAAGTTCTCATAAGTACTTATCTCCACATTTAAAAGTATAGCAATAATACTTCCGTTAACTAATCAAAAATATTTATTGAGTGCCAATTATGTCAAAAGTGTATAAATTTCCTAGTAACTAGTAGGCAGCTAAGTGATGTGTTTTCATTTTTCCCTTCCTATATCAAGTAGGTACTTATTCTGTAAAGATTGGAAGATAACAGAGGCCAGGCTTGGAGATAGATTTGGTAGTCTTTTCCCTTAATGTGACAATCGTGGTGATGGGAGTGGATGATCTCTTCTACTGAAATCCCCTAGAAAAGATAAAGGAAGGAATGAGAAGGAAAGAACACATGCCACAATAACGTTCCATAACAAATTATCTCAACCCTCAGGGGCATAAAACAATAATATTTATTCTCATGCTCATGAGTCTTCAGGTTGACTGGGGATTAACACATGTGGATATTGTTCTGGGACCCAGGTTGAAGCTACAAGCCTAATATGCAAACAATATGCTAATATGCTAAGTAACCCAAAATTTATGTTAAATAACATTGATCAAAACATGGCTGAGCTCAAAGTCAAGGGATGAAGAAATACTTTTTCTGCCTCTGAGGGAAGTGACTACAAAGTCATAATGTACAGAATACAGCTATGGGGAGAGATGAATTGGGAAAAGGGAAAGAAAGGAAGGGAACTAAGGACAGAATATAGATAATCAATGTCCATATTTTAAGACTGCATAGACTAAAATAATCCAGTGAAAGAAACTAAATTTTACTAGTATAAGTTATCCACACCAAATCCACACCAAAGCTTATGTTCTAGGCTAATGCTTCACAAAGCTCGACCATCTATCAAGTGGTCTAGAGTAGTTTGTTAGTTTCAGAAAGAAAAAAACTCAGGAAAACAATTTTACTTATGTACTTTTCACAAATTTGAAATATAAGGTCAATTATAATGTTTCTAAAAATACTATTGTGCTTTTAGATGTTATTACTTTCTTAATAGGTGTCATTCATGGTACCTGGAGTAATTTTTTCCTGTCATTTTTTGCTTTTTCAGTGAACTTTATTAAAGAATAAGTGACATAAAATAAAATTCACTTATTTTAGGTGTGATGTTTGATTATATTTGAAAAATATGCACAGCCATTTAACCATCAGCACCATCAAAATATAGACAATTTCCATCACACCAAATACTTCCCTTGCACCCCTTTGCAGTCAGTTACCTCCTCCCAACCCTGGTCTCTTAAAACTACTAATGGACTTGCCATCAGTATGGCTTTGCATTTTCTATAACTTCTATAAATGGAGTCCTATAGTCTGTTGGAACTGGCTTCTTTCACTTAGCATAATTATTTTTAGATTTATCAATAGTTGTATGCATCAGTAATTTTGTCTTTTTATTGCTAAGTAGTATTCTACTGTATGGATTACCATAATATGTTTATTTATTTACCAGTTTTTATACATTAGGGTGAATACCAGTTATGAACAAAGCTGCTGTGAATATCCATGTACAAATCTTTTTGTGAACATATCATTTTGTTTCTTTTCAGTAAATATCTTTGAGTGGTATTTCTGGGGTGTGTGAGTATGTTTAGCTACATAAGAAAATGCCCAACCATTTTCCTAAGTGGCTTTAATAGCTTGCATTCCCACCAGCAATGAGAGTTCTAGTTGCTCCATATACTCACCAACCTATGGTATTGTCAGTCTTTTTCAGTTTAGCTATAATAGTATGTGTAGAATTATCTCATTGTAATTTTTATTTTAATTTCCCTAATGATTAACATTATTTCCGGTGTATATTTGCCATTTGAATGTCTTCTGTGATGAAGTTTCATTTCAAATATATTGCCCATTTTTCAATGGGTTGTTTCTCTTCTTGTTATTGAAGTAGTCAGTGTTCTTTATATTGTCTGGATACAAGTTGTTGTTGTTATTTTTTTTTATCAGATGTATGTTTTGCATATATTCTCTCCCAATCTGTGACTTGCCTTTAAATTTTCTTAACAATATCTCTCAAATAACAGTTTTAATTTTGAAGAAGTCCAATTTATCAATGTATTTCTCCAATTTGTAGATTTTTCGTCCCCCTTAAGAATTCTTTGCTCAACCTGAGATCTTAAAGATTTTCTTCTTCTTTATCTAGAAGTTTTATAGTTTTATCTCTTACATTTAGAAATATTATCCATTTCAAGTTAATTTTTGTATATGTATTGTTGTGAGGTAAGGCTTGGTATTCCTTCATTTTTATTAATATGGATATCCCATTACTCCAGCACCATTTGTTGAAAAGACTATCCTTTTCCCTTGACTCTTTTTTCAAGAAAGAATTGATTACATAGTTTGGAACTATTTCTGTACTTTCTATTCTATCCCATTGTTCTTCTTCTCTATCCTTTCGCCAATACCACACTACATTGATTACTGTAGCTTTGTAATAAGTCTTGGAATCAGATAGTATTTAAGTTCTCCAATGTAGTTCTTTTTCTAACTTATTTTACACATTATAGAACCTTTGTATTTATATAAATATTAGATTCAGCTTGTCATTCTGCCAAAAAAAAAAATCCTTGAGATTACCTTGAATCTATAGATCAATTAGGGAAAATAAAATCTTAGCAATATTAAGTCTTCCAGTTGATGAACATGGTATATGTCTCCATTTAATTAGAACTTAAAAGTCTCTCAGCAGTGTTTTATAGCTTTCAATGTACAGGTCTTGCACATATTTTGTTAAACTGATTCCTATTTCATGGGTTTCTGTATATTATTTTTTATTAAATTTTTGGTAGAATTCACCACTGATACCATCTGTAACTGGTGTTTTTGTGGGAAGGTTTTCACGTACAAATTCAATTTCTTTAATAGATACAGGTTATCTTATGTCTTAAATGAATTTTGGTAGTTATTGCCTCTCAAATAACTTTTCCATTTCGTCTAAGTTGTTGAACTTATTGCTTAAAGATGCCCAAAATATTTCCTTCTTATCATTTTAATATCAGTAAGCTTTTATTCATTTCCCCTCCATGAATTGGTAACTTGTATCCCCTTTTTTGTTTCTTTATAAATCTAAATAGAGATTGTTAATTTTATTCATATTTACATAGAACCATTGGTAAACAGATTTTTATTTTTTTTCTTATTGTTTATATGGGACATATTGAAAATTTTTGTTACTATTATGTTGATTACATCTCATTTTACAAAAATGGTCCAATGGCTTTAAAATGGTCCATTTAATCTTAAAAGTAGTGCTGGAAGTTTTAATGTAAATGCTACCATTTTTAAAAATATGTGTGCAAAGATAAGTAATTAACAGAGTGTGCAAATATCGAGTATGAATTTGAATTTAATACAATAAGTGAATCTTTAAGTATCATGATTTTGTAAAAGTAGTTGAAAATGAAGTTCAGATAGTATATATAAAAATTTTTGTCTAAAAATTAGATTTATGTGAACTGGAGATCAATTTGTCTTTAGGCTTTATTCATTGTTATAAATTGTTTTCCAATAATGCCATGAGACCATTGAATTTCTTTAAAATTTATTGACCATGCTAATAAATCAAATGAGTCTTTCAGAGCAAATGCAAATTTATACCTTTCCAATGAGAAATTATGACTTTTGCTACTAAAGGAAGAGATGAAATCAAACATATTCAAATCTGCACTCCAGCAAAAACAGATACAATTCACATTATTGTTGAGATAACATAAAATTGGTCTCAAAGATAATGATGAATAGAATGTGCAGCAGGAAAACAAAGTATATAAGTTATCTATTTTGGGGTAACTAATTACCACAAAAATTAGTAGCGTTAAACAACTAATCTTAGTTATCTCACAATTTCTGTAAGTCAGGAATTTATGAGCTTAGCTGACTGGTTTTGACTCAGGATCTCCAATAAAATAGTAGTCAAGATGTCAGCCAGGCCTGCAGTAAAGGGAAGGCTTGACTGGGCCAGAGGATTGGCTTCTAAGATGGCTTTCTCACATGACTGGTGGTGGGAAGCCTCACTTCTTTTACGGTTGTTGGCAGGAGACCTCAGTTCCTCACCACATGACCTCCCCATAGGGCTGCTTGAGTGTCCTCATGACATGGCAGCTGGAATCCCTCAGAACGAGGGATCCAAAAGAGAGAGCAAAAGGAAAGTGTCAAGGCTTTTTATGACCCAGTCTCAAAGTTATCACACCATTTCTGCCATATTCAACTTGTTAGAAAGAACAGTCCGCATTCAATGGGAGGGGAATTAGGGTTGACCCATTGAAGCAAGGACTGTCAAAAAAAATTTTATAGACATATTTTAAAACTACCACACAAAGCAATCTATTGGTAAAATTTTTCTACCCCAATATGGCATTTTGGGATATTAATGTCATACTAAATAAAGAGAAATTACTATCAAGTGTGCATAGCCAACATTTGACCAAACTACCTTTGCTATACAAGCAATACATATAATAAGGAACAAGTGCTGGATGGCTTTTTGTTTGTTCATTAATTGAAAACTGTGCTACAGGAGAAGATTTTTGTTCATTCATTCATTTGTTTGTTTAGTGGATACTTTATGGACTATGATGTAGATTGTCTTTGTAGGAGTCCTGAGTGTTATACCAGTTATGTGTATAGAAAGGAAGGCTATCACTTGACAAAGAAAAAAGTTACCCCTAAATGCTTATCCAGAGTACTGTATTCACAGAATACAGGTGTTGTCTAAATATTATTTAGTATATATATAATATAATGTATTACTTATAATCTTTCAGATTTGAGGGAAATAGTGACATTTTGAAAGCTACCAAATTATAGCTATTGATTGTATATCTCTTCAGCTTTTTTGGCAAAGAAAATGGTAGCCTTGTGAAATGCTGCTTTTCCATACGCAAGAACATTTGCTGTCAAGGAAATGGTGCTTGCGTGAATTTTATTAAATGAGGAATGAGATTAAGACACTTTTATGAAGTTGATATTTCTGGCCCCAACTTGTTCTATAAGTGGCTTGCTGTAGTGATATAATCCAGCACAAAATCATAGTGGTTAAAATTTAAGGTGTGGGAGTCAGATTGCCTGGGTTCAAAGCCCAGCTGGACCTCTCAAAAGCTATGAGATCTTAGACAAATCACTTAATCTTTCAGTGAGTCAATTTCATTATCAGTGAATAGGGGCTACAATAGTATCTATGTCAAAGAATTGTCCTTATCATCAAAGGGAATAATTCATGTAAAGAGCTTATACAGTGCCTGGTATATAATTGTCATTTGATATAGATTATTTTAACAATTCCTATTGAATATCCTGAACATATTTCTTCAGGGTTGAAATATGAATTTCAATGTGGCATGTAAGATATCTGGCATTCTTAGGAAGTCACAATTATAGCAAAAAAGCTGAATTGCCATAATTTGACCTTTTCCCAACACTTAATGATTCTTTTTAACATCCTAGAAAAAAATCTATAACCTATTATTGCATGTATTTTAAACTCATATCCACAAACTGCCACAGAACGTAAAGAAATACTTGACAGAGCCAAATGAAATCACAAATGTGGATTAGGAAGCCTTCCCACCTATCTCCTGAGATAAATAATTCCACGCCCCAGATTCGTAGTAGGGGTGCTAGAAGATAATGTAGTGTTGTAATTAGTTTTTAGCAATAACTGTAATCCTAATTTCTGGTCTACGTTCATGTCTAAGGTCCACAACTGTCTGAAAACCATCAAAATGTGGACTAGAATTTTCTTAATTAGCAGTAATGAAGAAAGAGTAAGGGAAAAAAAAGATGGGATGAAGAAGCTGAACTATGTATTGAGCTATTTGTCCTTTAACTGGTTATGAATACTTTATTAATGATATCAACAATATTATCCCTCTCTTAGATATAAACTATTATTTTTCATTTTAAAAATATTCAGCTTTTAAGTTAAATTGTCATGTATTTTTTTTTTAATTTTCCAAAATCGCTGCTCATTTTGTAAAATACTTTACGAGGGGTTGGCCCACAAAAGCTGAAAGTTGGCATAATCCTGCCCCAGTAGGAGAAATATTAGAGATATTAGTACACAAAATAACCTAAAGCAAAACAGAAAATATGAGCAATGGAAATTCAGAGGAGGGAGATTCTGCCTCAGGTGAAGGAGGTCCCCAATGGCTTCACAGCAGAGACGGGATCTGAACAGGACCTTGAAGGAGGAATGGAGCTTTTAGATATATAACTGGGAGGGCAACTTTTCAGAAGATGAAAACAATTTGCACAATAGCATGAAAGTAGGAAGGCTTACAGCATGTTCAAGGGACAGTGACTAGAACAGTTTGAGTAAGAGCAGAGGGGTAAAGATAGAAATCTAGATTAGGTTCATCAAATGCTTGGCACTGAAGCAGTCCAACTTGCATGTTAAAGCATCACTTAAAAACTATGTTCAGAAAAGATGTGAAAAAGTAACAATACAAGCACTAAGAAGAGCAGCCTTATCTCTTCAGCTTATTTCTATACTCTTCTATGATGTTCTCTATCACCAAGATACACATTTTTACCCTTCCTAATAATCCATGAAGGAGGTCTTTCTCTGTCAAAAGAGAAACCTTTCTTTGTATAGTAAAAGTGGTATGAGGGAATCATTAGTTAAATTGTCACAGTGTTGTTTTTGCTATGAAATGGCAGATTTACTGGCCTTCACTCTTTGTATTTATGACTGAGATGGGGGAGACAGCCTAAGTGGATATATATCTCCATGACTTTGAGTAAAATTCAAAAGTCATTTCAGCACTTTGAGTTAACAGAATGCAATGCTACTCAAGAAATATAAACAAAGGCTTTATTCAGTCATCTCCCCTATTAAAAGTTGTATCCACTACTTAATTTTATGGATATAGAAAATACCTATTTCTGTATGAAAGCAGTTCCCCAAGCAGGTGGCTTTTCCCTCTTCCTTTGTCTATCTTTGCCCAACTACCTGGCTTTATTCCTCTGTAAAGAAAAAGACTTGACCTTACTGTTTTATTGCTCCAGGGAAATTCATTCTTTCATTTTTGATGGGTTAACAACCATTAAAAGTAGTGATTAATAACTTTCCCCACTCCCCATTCCCATAGCACTGAATTTGGACAGTGTTATAAATGTTTACATTGTCTCCCTCATTCTGCTTTCCAAAGAAAGAGTGTTCTTGAAAGAAGTGTAGACTAGGATGAAAATTGCTACTCCCCAAGTGATATCCCATGGTAGGTAGGGTGATATGCCTTGTCAGAGGATATTTGGCTGCATGTATGCAGCAGTGTGGAAGAAAGAAGGGCAAGAAGATTGAGCCAGAGTAGCCCAGATGGGAGAGAGAGAAGCTCTTTTGGAAAAATTGCTTGAGGATACCCCTAAAAATTCAGGGTCCTGGAAATAGAAGAGGGCGAGGGATTTTAATAAGAGTTGTGACTTCCACATCAAGATGGTTTACTCTACTGACTCATTTACCTTCCCCGTCTCCAGGCACTCTGTGTAAATTATAATGATGGGTTTTCTTTTCAGGTAAGCCCATACAGTTGAACAAAGAGGAGGGTTCACTAAGACAACATATTTCAGCAAATTTCTCAAATATGACAAACAAATGGAAAAATGACCATGGATGGAAAAAGTAGGAAAAGTTTCAACCTAAGAGCCTTACAAACACCACAACATAGAAGGAAATTTCTCTTCTTGGAAGAATCTCAATGAGGCTGCAGGCCTGGTGGAGAAGAAAGAGAAGGAAGAGGACTGAAAACAGGAGGCTCCAGTAAGGGCCTAAATACAAAAGATACCTTCTTCTGCCATAGGCAAAGCCAGCAGCCAACTAAGTATTTGCCCCTAAGCAAAAAACTACAAACAAACAAACAAACAAACAAACAAAGCTTCTTTCTGTAGAAAGTGAATAGAATGTGCACCATCTGGAAAAGAAACAGGAAAGGCTGGAATTCCTAATAAAAACTTCCTTTTGGCTTCTGGGGACCATCCCTCCAAGCTAGACCATGCTCTTTGCATCATAGTCAGCCTACAAACCCCACTCCCACATTCATAGAGCTTGCTGTCTCTGTTCCTTCATTCATAACATGATGCCTCCTTGTCTGTCCATTTAATTATTAAATAATTTATTCCATCGGGGAGAGAAAGGGAGATCAGTTTTGTGAGGCAGTCATATGCTTTGCTATAATGAATGCATAACCAAAAAAGATGACTCTTATACTATTCCCAGGTCTTCATGGGATTAAAGTGCAGTGATGTGAGAATTCAGAAATCTCCAGCATGAAAAAGCAGCTGAGAGAGATCTGCAGACCAACAGTTCATAAGCCTCTGGCACCACTCACTTTGCATGTATAATAACATATATGTTCACATTCTGTAAAACTGGAGAAAAAAAAAAAAACAAGGAAAAAGCTGTGCCACACTGATGATAAGCTTCATTTATTTAAAAAATATAAATAACTTCAAAAGCAAGACTCAAGACTTCTACCTTTATCATTAAACACAATTAAAATGGAGATGCCAAAAACATGAAGTTGCCAAATGGAAATCTCAATGGTGCCCACTTAACAAACACAGCATCAACTGCCCCAAATACACTGCTCGGCATCTGCTTTGTATTCGAAGCAGCTGGTCCTTCAACAGCACCATCATAGCTAGTATTTCTTACCATTCTTATATGTTGTTGTGTTTTTTGTTTTGTTGCTTTGTTTTGTTTAGAGAACAAGGAAACCTTTTCAACTGACAAATTCCTAATTTACACCTATCTATTAATTCCACGTGTTCCTCCTTCTCTTGGCAAAGTAAATGAATCAGTAGTCATGGCAGGAATTTTAAACCAAAACTATCAAATTCTGAGAGTAAGTTTATCTCATAGGTACTCAAGCTTTTAGACAATTTGGATGAGCATGTGGAAATTCACCTGTTGGTTGGCTGGCAAAATCAACTTGGATTACCTGTAAATTTAGGTAATTGATGAGTTTGAAACTATCTTGTCTAACCTATCATGCCAAGGATGTGTCTTTTCTGTAATTTCTTACACATGATCCTTCTTACTTTTCATACTTCCTAGAGCAGGATGCTCATCTCCTTCTAATTATTTGTAAAAGGGATCTTAGCTTGAGAAGAAAGGCTGTGCTAATGCTGGGATAGAGGCATGACTGAGCATATTTGGGGGAAGCTGGTTAAGCATCCCAGGAGATATCTATTCACACAAGGGCTGAGAAGTCTCCTGGAAAGGACTCATCCAAAGGGAATAAAGTAGAGGAATGCAAATTAGTCCAAAGCTGACACAGTGAACACCTCTTGTGATGCTTGCCCATCCTGCCTTTTCCACCCAAAGCACTGCTCACACTACTGAGAAATTCTACCTCTATATCTGCTAATGAGACAATAGACCACATGATCTATGGCCATAGCTGATTTGACCGGGGTGAACACCTGACTCCAAATTGGCCAATTAGAGAGTCTAGTTAATCTTCATTAAGTACTCAGAGAGAAGTCATCAGCAAGATAGGACAGCCATTCTCTGTCCTATACATAGAGAAACAGAGAAAGCTGGTTTCAGAGAAAGAGAAGCATGAAGCAGACTTCCAAGAGAGGTCTGTGGCTCCACTAAATAGAATATAGCTGACATAGTTGCAGTTCCTGGTTTCATTTCCTTGTAAGGCTTGAATATCTGACCTTGAAAGACCTCTGCATCTTTGCATAAATTTCCCATTTTTCCCTTAAGCCCCTTGTTGTCAAATTTGTTTATTTTCTTAATTCCTAGGGAGAAGGATTGCAGGGTAAGTTAAGGAGAAAAAGGAGAGGCAGAGAGAGACAGAAAAAGACAGAAAAGGAGAGAGAGAGAGGCACTTCACTAAAATATCTAAAGTATTGGGAGCACAAGTCTTTGTAATGAAGAGTGACACAAGTTGATTTTGCCTTATTGGAATAATTGTTGGATCACATTTAGCCTCAACTGGATCCAGCAGGCTGAGCAGCAAGAGAAACCATACTGATTGGAAACCAAAAGTTTAAAAAAACAATGCTGAAGAGGGCATCATAACTCTTTATGGCAGAGACTTCACAATGGATTGTACCTTGGAGGAAGAGGGCACAGTGGCCCCTTTTGGTGACATTAGCAATGCTCAGCCAGAGAGGGAAAATGACAAGTAGGTTATGAAAGTTACAGAACTGGGAAGCAGATGTGGCTCAAGTGATTGGGCTCCTGTCTACCATATAGGAGGTCCAAGTTTCTAATCCTGGGACCTCCTGTGAAGGCAAGCAGGCCCGAGTGGCGAGCTGGCCCATGCAGGAGAGCTGGTGCAGCAAATGATGCAACAAAAAGAGACACAGAGGAGAGACAATAAAAGACACAGCAGACCAGGGAGCTGAGGTGGTGTAAGAGATTGAGCGCCTCTCCCCTACTCCAGAAAGTCCCAGGATCAGTTCCCGGTGCAGCCTAAAGAGAAGACAAGCAGACACGGAAGAATACACAGCGAATGGACACAGAGAGCAGATAGCAAATGCAAAACAATGGGTGGGGGGTGGTGGGGAGGAAATAAATAAATCTTAAAAAAAAAAAAAAAGTTAGAGAACTAGAGCTAGTTCTCAGGGACTTATAACACTCCCTGGAGGCTGAGAAACATTTGAGGTAGGGTGGCTTGTAGTTCCCACACATCAGTTTGGGATGTTTCCATAGAAATACTGTTTTATTATTGCTGTTTGAATCTCATTTCTAACCTTTCAGGCTGGTGAAGCTTTGGGTAACTTGGGAGGCATATATATATATATGCAGGAAAGTTCCTGCTGTCCTAAAACGTCTAAACTTTTGTTTCCTCTGTGTAACTCCAAGGGTAGTCGTATGACAGTCCTCCCAAATATTTGTAGAGTCATGAGGCCTTCCCTAAATCTAAGATTCCACAAATTGAACCTACCTTTCATCTCACTTATTCCATTGATTCTTATCTGTCTTGGGTCCTATACATCAGACATGTCCTGTGCACCACAATCACCTGGCGGGGGAGGACATTTAAAAATACAAAATATTTACTCTTTGCCCCATCTCTGGAGATGTTGATTCTGAAGGTTTAGAATAGGCACCTGAAATCTCTATTTTTGAAGTCTTCTCCCAGGTGATTCTTATGCCACTAACCAAGCCCTCGCATCTGTAATAAGGACTTTACATTATTGGTCCCTCTATCTTGAAAATACATAATGAGTCAATTATGTGGTATTCCAAATAGAAGGCTGTATTCACTCCATTTATGGACTACCCAGTTGGAGTCCAGCAAAACTATTTATCATTTCTTTACCCAGATTCTCTCAATGTAGCCTTGAATTGCATTAGCTTTTTATCAGCCTCTGTTGAATGCTATACCGTCTAGTTTGCATTATATGCAGATTACAGAAGTGTGCCCTTCTATGACTCCATCTAAATTGTTGATAGGAATCCTGCATCAGTTGGGAGCAAGACCACCGGGTTCTAGAACTTCATTAGGGTCGGGTTGGCACAGAGGCATCAATACTATCAGTTTCCTGCAGATATTAGACTTTTCTGTTTGCAAAGCCCTTTCCCATACTTTGACTTGTTTAATGCTCATTTCATCCCTGTGTGCTGCAAAAGGCAGCTATTATTGAACCCATTTTATAGATGAAGAAATCCAAAGCTCAGAGAGAGTATGTACCCTCCCTTAGGGTAAAAGGATACTAAGGGATGGAGTCAAGACCAGGGCTCAGGTGTTTCATTCTTGGCCCAGGAAGCTTTGTAATTGTTTAACCAGCTCTGAATGTGGAATTAAAGCCATGAATGCCTTGTCATCTAATATTTCCCTGTGTTGGTCACAAGAAAATCACGGGAGACATTGTCAGATATACTTTTCTCTGTCACTCCTCTGATCTACAGGTCAAGTGACTTAAGAAAGGGAAATAAAGTTTCATTTTCCTCAACATATCCTTGGGGAAATTATACTAGCTCCTCATGACAGCTGCTTTTTCTTTTCTTTTCTTTTCTTTTTTAAAGAATATAGAAACTACTAAAAAGCCAGTCTCAAGTGTTATTAGAGCTTGATGAGCAGCTTATTGGCATGTTGATTCTGCAATGCAGCTTTTATGCATCTGGATGATATTCTCTTCAGAATTCCTCAAACCTGCTGGAACTTGAATCCTCCTTATCATTGTCTGATGGAGCCGAGATGTAGCATTTCAGGGGGCTTGAAAACACCAAGAATGAAATCTGTTGTCTATCTCTAGAAATGCTGTTTTGTTCTTCCTCTTCAGTTTCTTCTCCGAGCCACTGTTTCTCACTTGCCAACTTGTTGATACCAATTTTAATTCCCTTCTGCCTCTTGAAAACCTTCGCCATCTTGGCTTCCTTCCCGTATTATTTCTTCCAATCTATCCCAGAAATCTTCAGCCTATTTAATAAGCTTTTCTGTAGAGACATATACTTAAAGTGCTTTTCTTTACTCATCAAGCAGAGACCAGATTGCATTCACAGAGAACAAAATTGTGTGTTCAAGTGCCTCAGGTAAGAAGACAAGCAGCGGCCGCAACATTTCGTTCTCGCACATTGAAGACATTGGGCTGGGTGGGTTGCATCGCCCCCATTTTGTAGAGTTTCCCACTGCTGCCGCCCCTCCCCACTTCCAAACTCCTTCATTTCCATCCTTCGTCTGGCTGAGCTCTTCCCGCTCTGAATGAGGATTTTTGTGTCTCTCTGTTTAGGTTTCTCTTTCCTTTGCTGCCTAATTGTAAGTATCCCCCCCAGAGCCTACCCTCTTCTCTCTGTGTGCTCTCCCTCTCCAAGATCTCATCTCTTCTCATGATTTCAAATATTGCCCATGTACAGATAATTCCCAATCTATATCCCCCAACCTAACCTTTCTCCTTGGATCTGGTCCTGAACCTCTGACTCCGCAAAACTTCCTGTTCTTGACTGAATTTTAACATACCCTAAGATGGAAAACTTTCCAGATCCAAGAGGATTTGTTCTCCTAAATTTGGTCCCTTTCAATGTTGTCAGTTACCCCATTTAGCATCTTTGGGGTTGTTTCCCCTCTCTTCTCCCAACCTGTAATAATTTCTTCCCAAATCTTAATAGTTACAACTTCCCCCTCTACCTCTGTGGTGCTTCCTGCATTTGATCGGTTTCCCTTCTATCATCCTAGTCCAAAAATTTATTATATGCTGCATGGTTACAATAATCTAATTCAGTGGTTCTCAACCCCAGATGCATATTAGAATGACCTGGAGGATCTTTAAAATAATTTTTATGTCTGTTCTCAACCCACAGATTTTGATTTAATTGGGCTGGGATGGGGCCCAGGCATTGACAGGTTTTTAAAACTTACCAGGTGATTCTAATATATAACTCGGTTGAGAACCGCCATGCTAATGGCTTGACTCAGCTTCAATTTCTCCCCATTTTGGATCCATTTGGCATAGGAGATTATGATTTTAAGGGGTGCTTTCTTCATGTACTCTCCCACTGAAAATCTTTAATTCACTAATACTTACGTGATAATTTTCAAACTCATTAGCTTAGCTTCTGCTGCTACCATAATATGATTCCAAGCCATTCTATTAGTTCAAATCCATGGCCCACTAATACTTCAGCCGTTTCAGTCTTCATATCCTGGAACTGCCTTGCAATTTCCTGCCTTCATGCATTGTTGACTCTTTCCTTGCATCCCTTTTTGCAGACTGAGAATATATTCAGCATTTCTATGTTTCCAGCCCAAAGCCTCTGTCTATTTTATCATCTGATAACATTCTTCCCTAAAATCTACATCATTTACAATTTACACCAGATTCTAGGCAGTTTTTACATAGCCCAGTGTTTAAAAGAACAGGATCAAATCCTAGTTTCTCTGTTTTCTGCTGTGGGACTTTGGGGAGTCATGGAATCTCCCTAAATTTTGTTTATACATCTGTTAGAGGAGGGTGATCATAGAACCCACCTCTTAAAATTATCTGTGGGTGAGATTAAGTGACATAGTTCATGGAAAATGTCTTGCATATAAGAAGTACTAGATAAATGTAAGCTAATTTATTATTGTTTTATTATTATTATCATCACCCCAAATATATAATGACATTGGATCATAAGGCAGAGTCTTATATAACCTCTTATCCTCACAGGGTCTAATGAGTAACTTGATAAATAATTTTAAATATATCCAATGAAAATTAAGTGACTGTGGCCTCTACACTGGCAGTACTGCCCTTTTATGATGGATGCACTTTATATAAAATTCTGATTAATACCTTATCTTTTTATAGCACAGCCTTCGAAAGAGATTTAAAAACACCTTGAAGCCTTGAAAATGTTTACTAGTCCCTGGGTGTAGCTTTAATGTCACTCTTTAAGGATCCCCAAACCTCTTAACTGAGATTCTGCTAAATGTATTTGGTCCATCCTCCCAAAAATGAATGTTCATATAATCTTAACAAAAATGAACCAACAACACAAGATGGAATTAATTATTTTGAGGCCAATTGCCTGATTTTTATTTACTCCTTGGCCAGGACAACATTGGCAAGTGATACATTTCTTGTTTGAATACATTTATGATTAAACTCTGTGCAAACATATTTCCAATGGGATTATATGAAAGAGTTCTCATGATTCGACTTTGGTCATTCCAAAGATCAGCATGCCAACTTCTACTTCTATTTAAATAATAGAGAGTCCAGTTTATTTCTTTTTTTCTGCTTATTCTTTGGAATTTTCTCTAGTCCCCGTCAGAAGAACGAATTCTGAAAGGTTTATCCAGAAGCAATTTGCCTTTTAAGGAAATAAATATTGTGACAATAGACAGGAATATTCTGTTCAAATGCCAAGAGCAACCAAACCCAAAACCATACTTGCACTTGCACACATATGTGCACACGCACATGCACACACACACTCACCAAATACAAACAATTCAATACTTATTTTCAGGGAGGAATATACTGGTTTTCTTCTCCCGCCCTCCACCCCTAGTCAGTCACCACTGTTGGCCCTCTCCTGGCCCTCCTTGACTTTCTCCCTGATACCCAATCATACCCAAAGATTTTATCATCAGCCACAATAAACCTTAACCATCCCATATATAATTTTTTCATATTAAACCTAGAGCACAATGAGGGCATGACCATTCATACCCAGGAGAAAGTTCTTCTGAACCACTGAATCAGTTTTCCAGACTACTCATTGTTAACTTTATAAGCTGTGGCTCCTTATTATCCTTTGGGGGATTTTTTAATTTTAAAATCCTTCTAAATATACTATTTACTTCCATGCTCTCTTAAACATTAAGTGAAACTCATCATTTCCATCTCTTGTTTACTCTGTATCATTGTTGTATGTGCTGATAATGAAGGTATAAATACATACAGAGGTAGTTGTTGGAAATTTAATTATAAACCCTTACGTGGCATTTAGTATATGCAAATGACTGTGTTAATCCACTTATGTACATTAACTCATTTAATCCTCACAACTGTGGATCAGAAGCAGGTGCTATAATTATCCTCATTTTTCAGACAAGGATACTGAAGCACAAGGGAGGCCTCATGGCTAGTAAGGAGAGAAGCTGGGCTTTGAACCTAGGCCAAAATGGTGCTAGGACCAATGCACTTAACTACTATTACAGGGCCAAACATCGGCCTTAGTCCTAGAATCTACTTTCTTGACAAATTCTTTGAGGTCAACTAATTTTTAGATTATTGATGGCTTTTTCATGAAGGTTACACAAAGCATGTGCAAGCACAGTAACTTCTGAACAGAGTAATAAAGGAAGATTTCTTCAAAAGACATAAGTGACTCAAAAGCTGGAACTTTTTGTGACAGTTTGAAGTTTTGTGCATCTCAGAAAAGATCAAATTCTTTCATCTAATTCATTCCTGTGGGTGTGGGGCCCTTTGATTGTATTAGATTCTGTTAAGGAACCTTTTGATTAGATCACTTGGTTAGATTGCTTTAGGGCCTTTGATTGGACTACATCAATGAGGCATGACCCAGCTTGGGTCTTCGCCCCCTTGCTGGGGTCTTATAGGAACTGAGAACTGGAGCAGAAACACACAGAGATAGCAAGCTGCTATTTTTACCCTACCACATGAAAAAGGACTCCAGAATTGCCTGCATTCACAGAAAGACAAAGAAGCCCCGAGAGGCTGAAAGAGAGACTGAGAAAAACCCTTTGAAGCTAGGCCCAAGGAGCAACTCAAAGGTGAAGAGATGAGCCCTGCCATATGCTTGTTTGCCCTCAGCTGAGCTCAGGGAGAAAGTGGCCTGGAGGAGAGGGCAGAGACCCAGATAGAGAGTCACCATTTTGCCTTGCCATGTGGCAAGAGTCCAGGATCCAGCAGGCGACCTTTGGTGAGAAAGCATCTCTGATGTTGCCTTGATTTGGACATTATCACAGTATCACCCTAATAAATTCCCTTTTTAAAAGCCAACCCATTTCTGGTATTTTGCATTGGCAGCCTTAGCAAACTAAAACACATTTCTCCCAAGTGGAGTTTAAAGCCTCTGAAATGTCATTTTCTTCTAAATTTGGTATGGATCCATCGAACAGTCAGGACAATCCAAATCATTATCTATAAAAATTGCCATAATATACTGAATCACAGTGATAGGAGGGCTGCAGAGTGGACAGACCAGATCTTGGTTTTTAATACCATTTTCAAATAAAAGAAACCAGGACTCAGAGAAATAGCTGATATGGGAACTCTCAGTATTATATTACAATTATTCTGTAAATCTTAAACTGTTTTAAAAGTAAAGAAGTAATCAAACAAAATCCACAATGATGTGAGAATAGCAAAAGGACACAAGAGCCAACTGAAAGCACTCCCAATGGCCCAAACTGGAACAATTTGAGGACCAAAACAAAGTAGTGCTGAATTATAACTCAAAGTATAAAATAAATACCCATAAGTCCATACTATTATAAATAGGTTGAATAAGTAAATGGGGGAGAAGAGACAAATCTTCCTTGCAGAAGAATTCCAAACAATTTATGTAGATAAATGTGGTTGAACACCAGCCACTCCCTACTCCTTAAGGGTGGGCTATGCATAGTGACTTTTTCCCGCAGAAAGGGAGAAGGAAAAAAGTAACCTTATACCTACCTCAGCCAGGTGATTGCAGTCAACGACCACAATGATAAGTCATATTGATAATGTGTAACTTGCTATGATGTGATAAGAATGGCACTTTACTTCTGTGTTCTTCCCCCCCCAAAACACATTATCCCGATCTAATCATGGGGAAATCATCATAGAAATCTCAGTTGAGTAGTAGTCTACAAAATACTTGACCAGTAATCCTCAAAACTGTCTGTCACCAAAAACAACAAAAGTCTGAAAAATTGTCACAACTAGGAATAGCAAAAGGAGAGACATGGCAGTTCAATGTAATGGGGCAACCTGGATAGGATCCTGGAACTGAAAAAGACAATAGATAAGAACTACAGAAATCTGAGTAAATTATTGACTTTAGGTAATAATAATGTATCAATATTGGTTCATTAATTATGACATATATATATATATACCATACTCATGTAACATATTAATGATATGAAAAACTTTTAAAACAGAAGTTTATTTTTAAAATGCCACACTGTAGGAGATCTACTGCCCAGACACAGTTGTCTAGAGATGCAGTTCCATGATCCTCTGTACTATAGCTAGTAGCTCCTCGAATTCTAATGTAACTAGGCTTTTTACACTCCTCTTCTTTACTCTCCTCCCAGTGTGCCATGGCCTCCATGTACCTTGCCTTCAAAACTCCTAGGAACCTGGGCTAATACTCTGTGCTTTTTAAAATTATTTTGTCCTCAATATTAATGATGTGATGAAATACTTAGATCCAGTAAAGTTCATCTTTCCCATAAATATCTCCCACATCATCCTCTGTTTGTGACTCTGATATCATAACTCCTTCACTTCCACTCAAACAAGATAGTGCACAGGCAAATCCTTATCAACTTTCGCTTGTCCATAAATACTATATGTAACACATATTTCACTGGGTAGTACATATGGTTATCCTTCATCATTTCCAAGCATTTGAACAAGAAAATTATTATTCCAAAGCACACATAGGTTTCCTCATCTACATTAGTCCCAAGTACTCTAAGAAGCAGATGCCAAGATGGAATTAAACATGAAAGGATTTTATTAGGGAAAATACCTGTGGAAGAAAATGGGGAGGAAACCAAAAAAGGCTGGGAGGACCTTCAGACCATGATGAGTCTGACCCTGATTGCAGGAGAGAGGGACAGAAGGTTGGATGAAAGCATTCTAGATTACTGTATAGCCTAAGAAAGGCTGAGCACGGGCGCTGGAGAGTCCTGACACCAAGGTAGCCACATGGCTACCTCTCTTGATCACTGTAGAAAAAGCCCTTCTCTTTGGATAGCTCCCCTCCCCTCCCCTCCTCTCCCCCTCCTCTTCTCACCAAATCCCACCAAGCACCCAGATCTTTGTATTCCTCTTCTCTGCCACCCAACACTCATGTCTCTGCACTCATTTCCATTCAAGGTGTGTGTATATGTATAATGGAGGTGGGTGGGTGGCAGATCAGATTCTTTGGGCAGATCACATTCCCAAGCTGGGCCTACTCCTGTGTGTTAGGCTTAAAGAGTCTCTGAGTCTTGCTCAGCCTTGAGTTGCACTGCCAAATGCCGACTTTTGCTGCTCCTAGATATGGTATGCGCCATCCCCTAGGAAGGGCAAGTTGGTGAAGAGGGGAACCCTCCTACCACTTGTAAAGTAGCAGTACTCTTCCTCACCTTCTGATGTGCTTTCTTGAGAAGTCAACAGGGAAGTAGCAGGGCCCCGGGAATCTTGCTTAATCCTCATCATGCCCATCAGAGTGGGCCTGGCCTGTGAACATCAGCCATCAAAAATATCATGGAGAGAAAAGTTTGAGAGCTAATGCTCCAGGATCTCATATTGAGATGAAAATGGTTCTGCATTATGCACAGTAGAACTGATTTCTGCTTTGAAAGCCTCCAGTATTGAGATGGAGGTACCTCATTCTTCCCTCTGCACTCCACATCTCTTGCATCTGCTTGTCATCACTGCATCTTTTCTCCTCCCTCCACAGACAGCCCATGTACTATTCACCGTCCTTGTCGCTGAATGTAATTTCTGCAGTGTGTCCACATCGCTATAGCCATTCACGTTGTTGTTGATATTTCTTGCAAGAGATCTCTCAGTTTTGCTTTGTCTCATCACACTTTCTGCATTTCCTGGACTTTGCTGATACCATCCTCTAATCAAACCGCCCCTTACTTCTGCCTGGCTAACTGATCCCCCATGGTGCAACTCAATCTCTGTCTCTTTTGGCTTTGTTTGTTTACTGCTGGCTGTTGAGGTATTGATTTTATTTGCCACCCAAAACATTTTCCTTCAAGCTGCTTCTAAATCTGGAACTATTCTAAAGGCTTTAGGGTTACATTATTATCTCCCCTTCCAGATCTGCCTTTCTGTCTGAAAATTCAAACATGCAAACTTTTTAGTTCAGGTATATAAGGTAGTTCTTATAATACTGCTTGAGGCAGGAGCCATTAAGAAATAGTTGTCCTTGCACAGAATATCCAAGATGAGCATATCAGACTAGCCCTGGCAAAGAGCAGGGCACAGAAGAAATAAGATAGAGGATGGGTAGGACTTTTAGGGGGAAAAAGTCCTACCCGTCAAAAAATATTAGTTAAATAAGCAAATGGTTACAGGGTGTGGGAAATGCTTTAGTGTCACATGTAATTGACCAAAAATTACAATGTCTCTATATGAATAGTCTGCAGGGTACCAAATAGTCATGAAGCTCCTTTTCTATATAGAGTTTGCAAATACGACTCCAGAGGTACATAGTTACAAGTACCATTGGGCAAAGAGCAAATCAAGATTCAGTCCCATTGGCTAATGATCACATACTTTGAAGGCCAATGAGATTGTAAAAGCAGGCTAAAATGAGATTTTACATCTATCATGTGTTTATTTAGACATCGATCTTTGCATCTTCCAGCCTCCATTTCTCTTACCATCATAGACTTGAGAAATGATCCTTGAAGTCCTTTCAGATTTTAGGATGGTATGATTCTATGAAATATTTTACCAGGGCTGCTCATATGTTGCAAAGATCATGAGTTGCCCATGCAGTAGGAGAACGATCTGATCTGAGTTTATCCTCTAATCTCTGCCCCTGACCAGCTCTCAATAAAAGTGCTGCAGAATATTA